>JARKHS020010669.1:0-45031 GCA_030143305.2 Amblyomma americanum
AGTAAAAGCACCAGAAGGTACCCAAATGAGGTGGTGGACACTGAAGATTTCAGCTAACCGCCCGGCAGGGGATCATCGAAAAAGAGGAAATCTCATATTTATTCATGTCAAAATCTCGCCATCTTGGCCGAAAGTATGCGCGGAGGAAGATGAGCGTACAAAGGCCACCGCGAAACAAGGCCCATTGAGACAGCCGCTACGAAGGATTAACCCCCGAATGCAGAAATTTAACTTGACTCGTACTTGACTTGCGCTGTTCTCAAGACGGCTTCATCGTGTGCCATAAATCTTACTCGACTTGGAAGGCGACCTCCGCTCTTACTTGGCTTGACCGAAGGCGGTGGCCGGCGTTATTTCGACCAGGTGAAAATAACGGAAAGCCAAGCCAAATCGTTATTCCGACCTGGTCGTAATAAAGAAAGCGTTATTTTCACCCATGGATTATAGATTGGCTTGGCGTCATTTGTGATTTGTGGATCGCGGTCGTGCGGGCGTTTTGCATCGCTTGCTTGTTTGGTCGGCCTCTGGATGCTCTGGACGTGTGGTGTGGCACATTCGTTGTGAAAGGACGCTTGTGTGGTTTGTGTGCTCGCACTTGTGTAGTGCATGTGCCTTCGAAGGCGCTCCAGAAAAATGAAAGCCTTTTCGAAGCTTTCTCAGGAAAATCTTGTCGTAATTGACCGTAAAAAAATACGCTTTCATTTCGCATAATTTATGGGTTGTTCGAGTGGGCATATGTGCGCTCATAAGTTCTGAGCTTTCATCCTTGATTTACGCAGAGTATAGGCAAGTTAGTAATGTGAATTCTTTACAACGTGATCAGGCACGGTGATTCCGCAGTCCCCGAGGCATTAGTCGGTCGAAGCGAGCAGCGGTCCCATACATACAGGGTCGTCCACCCTGAACACGCGAGTGAGTGGCTGCACTCTCTGGAGGGCCACTGCGTCCGACACGGCCACTCAGCCGAGTGGCGCAGGAGAAGTTGGACCTGCGCGTGGCGCTTCGCCTCATCTGCCACTTCGATTTGATGCGCGGCCGTGTCGGACGCGCTGGCCCTCTAGAGAGCGCAACCATGCGCTCGCGTTATGCCAAGAGAAGAAGGTTGCTAGTGACACGTCGACAAGACCAGATGGTATTCCGACTATAATAATAAAGAAGCTTTGACCAAAATCCAAGCAGACATTAATAGAGGTAGTGAAAAAAAATGGTAGTGGATGGCAAAGCCCCCAATGAATGGCGATCAAGTAGAATGAACATGATATATAAGGGAAAGGGGGACAAAGCTGACATAAGCAAATACCGTCCTTCAGAAACGCACTGCGACGAGTCTCAGTTAGCCTGAGCAGCTGTCTGTGGAAGGTATTTAGCAATGAAGAAGGAGCATACCTGGAGCGTGCGAAGATGCGGTACGCGTGCGCTTCTTCGCTGCTATCGCGGTGGCCGCATTAATCCCATAGAATCATCGCTATATTGGAATCTAGAAATTGTGTATTTTAAGGCGCAGGCGACAAGAATAAAGCGGTTGGCAGAAACAAAACTGTCGGAGCGAACCCACGCAAGCGCATTTCGTACAGCGCTGTTTGTGCCGTCTGCCGCGGCATAGTTTCGTTTTTAAGCTGTCGTTCGCGCTAGCGTCGCAGCGTCGATGTAACTGTGCCAACAGATGCAAAATAAATCACATGGTCTGTATGTTGACGTTGGCTTCGGTGCTTCCAGACGTCGCCGAACGCAGCGGCGAACAACTCGGAGTATCCCGCGGATATGTGCGGAAAGTCAGTCAGGACTCCATTCTTCCTGTGGCTTGCAAGCTCCGACCACATCATGCAGTGGCTCAAATCCACAGCAGGTGATGACGATTTCGTCTGCCTGCTATCCTCAGCTGTGACTTCACAAGAGCAACAAAAGGCAACCATCGACAAGACTGTTGCACAGGGCATGCAATTTATTTATTTTTTCGTTTACCCTCAGGGCCAGAGGCATTACAGAGGGGAGTGGCTACAAAAAATAAAAGAAACAACATACAAAGCAGCAAAGAAAATAGTAATACAGAAATGATGGCTCGTAGACATACAATATTATCTAATGAATTATTGATGTGCTGATTATTAGAATATAATATAGTGCATACAATGCATCAATACAGTGAAAAAAACACATTTTGTTAGTGCAACAAAGAGAATCCATCTGCAACATGGCCTGACAAGAATTACCTGCCACATAATTTCAGGCCATACTATCTCCCACCCACGGGGTTGTCCATCCTGCAGGATGTATTGTATCGAGGTGACAGTGTCGTCGTTCCCAAAAGTTTGCGACAACGCCTTACGATTATAGCGCGCGAGTCCCATCCACATCACCAAAATCGTTTCTTTTAGAACTTTTCTGCTCCCTTTTAGGAGCATTCTGTGCAGTGCAGGACTGTGACGGTATATTTCTATTTTGTTGAGCTCTCTTGGTGTCATGAGAGGCAGTGCGACTGCCGGTTTTCCTCGAACATAGATCAGTACTGATGTACCACCACACTCTGGAGTAGGGGTGCAATTTTCTTCTGTAGGCCATTCAGTGGTTTGCGATCCAACTAGATAGTTACTTCTTTCATATTTTCCATGTGCAAGCACAACACTTCGACTGGCTGTTCTTGCGAGTTGTGCCTGCAGGTATTGGTATTGGTTGGCTCTCAGGCACTAAACCACAGGTTTTGCCTTTCAGCCTGCCTTCGTGCTTTCCACTCTACAGGATCTACCAGCTGTTTAAATTGTTGCAGGCTTTGGCGGATAAGAGTAACGGGAGCATGGGTGCCGTCAACAAGCATTCGACGTTGTATACTTATTTAGAGTCTGCCAATGCCTGGTGCGGGTTGTTCTAGAAATGCACTGGCTGTGTTCGCAGGGATTCAATCACTTCGACATCGTTTAACATTTGGGCCTAATGATGGACAGACTCCAGAGATGGGCCCGCAGAGTAACAAGCGCAGAATGAACTTTCCTAGTTACATATGAAGCCCTAGCTGCAGGCCCTGGGGCTGATGGAAAGGTGATGCAACATTTACGTTGATTTGGAACTGCCTTACTTGTGCGCATTCACAGCATGCAAGAAATGTTTTTGTGCATTTGCGCAGTGTTCCCTGCCACGTGCCTTCACCTGTTAAGGCGAAAGCCTTTAATGGCTCATGCTCGTGTCTATCCTTCCGTCCGTTACACTCCAACTCGATATGAAAAAACTCTTTGTGCACGATGGGATTCGAACCACCATCCTTGCGTTCCACAGCCGAGCGTGGTAACGACTACGCTACTTCCTGCCAACGCACATATAGTTCTCTTTGTCTAGGATGCTGGAGAGTGGTTGCAGAAAGGCGTCGAATGAGATGGATGCTTCCCAGACCCCCTCCAGTGTCTTCAGCATTTAAGATTCACAAACCACTGTGTACTTGATTATCATATTAACCATACATTAGTGACACAGGCAGCAACACCGCGCTAAAGGCTTTCGCCTCACCGCACTTTAGGTCAACGAAGTGGACCCCTGAATTTTTTAGCTGTAATTTCCACTTTTGGCTATGTGACGTGTGGTGTTACCTACAGCCTGGTTTTGGAAGCTAATTTTAATGAGCAACAGTGCCATTTGAACACAGTGAGCAGTACGTTCCACATGGCCGCATCACCCGCGTAATTACTCTGTATTAATAAAGTTTATTTTCTCTCTCTATTTTTTTCTGAAGTGCTTGTTAGGATATGTTCCTCAAACAGGCTGTATTAAGAGTTCACTTGTACCATGCATCTTTTCAACGCAATCATTGGAGCACCTTTTGCAAGTCGCTGCACTCGACCATGTAATGCTAGGTGCCAAGAAGCAAATCGCGGAGGTACTATTGTGTCCCCAACTGCTACGGCTTCGCAATCTGCAGGTAGTTGTGCTCACTAGTAGTCGCAGTGCTCGAGCCAAATGCCACTACTGAATAGTTAAAAAGTCAGCACTTTGGAGCCAATACGCCTGTCAAGCTGAGGATGCAGGAGTTTCTCTTACGGCAGCAAAGCATACTTTCATTGACCCAGCCATGCACTTTGAACAACTCAAGCGTGCATACATGCAATTGAGTGGTGTCATATCATCACATTCAGACTCGTCACATTTAACAATAATAAGTAATGTTTATTTGAATCAAGCAGGATATACAGGACGGCTGCTATACACTCAGAATTTCCATTTATTCAACCCTGCGGTGTCTTGCTGCACAGCGCCTTGCAAAGCTGCTGCTCTTTAATTGCTTTTCGATTTGCAGGATTGCTAGCTCTGCTTCTTGTTTTAAAAGTTCATTTTTTAGCTTCTGGAGCTCGAGCTCTTGAACTTGCTCAAGAAACTTGTGTTTTGTGGCTCGTTCATGCAATTTGCTGTCATGGTCTTCCTGGAGGAGTTTTAGACGGAGTGTGTGCTCCTCCCTCAGAAGTCCCGCGCGCACCTCGTTCTCATCATCTAGTGTCTTTTCCAAAAGGGCCATCCGCCCCTTTGGAGCCTTGGAGCTGTCACCACTGTCTAATGCATTAGCAGGGGTGCACCATCGTTGCAACTCCAGAAGCAAGTGGAGCTATGTTGGAGGTGGAGGAGGAGGGCTGCACAATTGGCGAGGTGATTTCTTCATTTCCTTCTGGAGCTGCTGCAGGTTCTCCACTTTCATTGGCACTAGCAGCTGGTGGCTGTGATTGGCCTGCGTGGCTGGCATCTTCCCACGAGTCATCTGTAGTAAGCAAAGGGAGATGTGAAATAAGATGAATCCAAGTTGCTAGTATGCAATGAACTCATTAGTTCCACATACTTTGCAGTCTTGTCATTTCGTTTGACTTCACATTGCTGTCCTGCACTACAAAACAATGAAAAACTGCCCAAGTGTTCTCGTGCTCTACCACCACAGACATGGCATTTCCTGTAATGAGCACTGCAACTGCCCGCACAGGAACCTTTCTTTTCACGACCAGCTGTGCATTGAAAAGAAATAAAGTATGTAAAACTGGCAAGTGAGTATTGTGACGTGCTTACATCACAACACAATGGACTTGAGAAAGGCACTGGCAATGCCCCCTTCGCTGTCAGCACTTCTGTTCCATTGTTCGTGCTCATGCTGCCTTCATGCAAGTTGTTGCAGTCTGCCTGTTTGCTAAAATGCTGTCATGAATGGTGCTACTTTCTAAACCCCCGAGATATTTTTCAAAGCTCATTCTAGATAATGGAAACTACACAGCAGCGTACTACAGTAAAACGCAAAAGAGAAAAGCCAGAAATGAGCATCAAGATGAAGTACAAGTACAAATGCCAACTGTTTACGTCGTTTGCAAATTAAGTTAACAAATGTGCTAGAAATTAGTGGGTGCATGATGAAAAAAAACTTTCAGCTCTGCAGACGTGCAAGCATGAAAATGTCCTGAGTGGGTGCAGTTGAAGAACAGACACAAAATTAAGGTTGCATGTTTACTTCTTTGCTAAGATGTACAAGACACGTACGAGTAGTCGTCAAATTTGGTTGTGCAAAATCCTGGGCACCTCCAGCACCACTATCCATACATGCCACGTTAGGCACTTCTAACTTTTTTGTACGCATTGTTTTCAAGCTCATCTCACTGTGCTTGCTTTTGGCATCCTCTTTCACTACACAGCAAGTCGTAATCATTGAATTTTGGCATTCGTTATTGCATCAGTTCAGGATCCCTGCACACACACACACACATGCCCTTTTGTGCATCCAAGCGAGGCAGGAAGAGATGGAAGCCAAGACGCTTGGGGTTTTTCAGAGCGTTTCGAGCAGAGGGTGTTCACAGGAAACAGAAATGCAGTTATATTGTGAAATTGCATGCTGCCTGCGACACCACGAGATGTGAACACGGAAGGAAATGTCCTCCCTATTATTCCAGCACATTCCACAGACATAACACCTTACCAGCATAGTCAAACTCCATGTCATCTGGCCCGTCAATCATCGGCTGCAGGAGCCTCACGACAGGCAAACTTTCGACGGGGGGCTGATATGCCCCATCGCTGTCAAACTCGTTGACGATTCTGGTGGCCATGTGGCTAGCGATGGCCCCAACCTGCTCGCTCACGGGGTCTATGGAGGCAGGCTGTGATCCTCCTCCTAAACAGCAATGAAGTGTTTTTATCAGACGATGAAACCATTTTCAATTTTTCACAAACTGTTCCAACTAGAAATCGCGCTCCGCCACTATATCTTCTTAGTTGTATTAAACTAGTCTCGTACAAACAAAAAAAATACGGCAAATACGCCAGCCCGTGCTGGTGTCGCTTTCGTTGAACTACTACTCGTACCTGCTCGAAATCATGTCAATAGCCATTAAAGGCCGGCTGCTCTTTGTGCATGCCACTGCTTGAATACTGTTTGCGCTGATAACACAGTTGGCACGTAGTACACTCGTACTACGTGCCAACAGCTGGAAATGAAACGCAAACAGACACAAATATGTAGCACCTGCTACTTGGCTGCCTTTGGAACATATGATGAATGTGCACTTCGGTAAACTGTTTAGCCAGAAGTATGTATTATGCTAGCTGCATTCAGTAGTAAGGACACAGGGAAAATATTTTGTTCGCATGCTATCGCGTTTTATTACGGCCGCGCTGTTCGTGTAATCATAAAGGAACTAATAATATAGGTCGCGAAAACCATCACTTCGAGCTTATTTTCGTGTCCTAGTCCCACAGATCCCCTCACAATGTTCTCCGTAGCGCTTACGACCGCAGTTACGCTCAGTACACCGAACTGACACACACTCATCCATAGAATACAAAACATGCGGGCGAGCGAAATGTAAACATGCCGCAAATGCACCAGTTACGCAAAACTTTCAACGCACGCTTACCGGTCTTGTGGCGCTCCCGCTTTTCTTTAGCGACTACTTCTTTCCATTTTTGTTTCAAGTTCATCCAACGATTTCTTCAGTTGAAGATGATCGCGGCGCGTAATCCCATGGTTGGAATTGTATATTTTGGCAATTTCCAACCACGTTGCATTTTTTTTCGCCAACGACGAGACGTCGGTCTTCTTGTTCTCGATGATGTGCTTGAACTTGTCCACAAGCGATGACAGGAGCTGCTTCTCTTCGATGGTGAAGCGGGGTGCCGCCTTACGCTGGGGCGTGCTTTCTTGGGAAGACAAAGGTGTCTGCGACATTTTTACAAACGCTAAACCCAACGCACGCACAGGGAAAAAAAGACTCCTGCTCTCGTCAACCGTGACAGCGGCTGTGATGCATGTTGCCAGCCGAAAATATCATTCCTGTCAAGAGACGGAGAACACTGATTTTTAGCGCCCGCTATTAGCACCTTTCTCAAAAAAGCTTGCATAAAATGTATGCGTTTACGAACGCTTAGCAAAATATATACTTTTTTCTCCATGCGATGTGCGATAAAGTAATAAATTGTTCGTTACTCTCGTTCGCAGACGAGCAAAGTGCTCTCCCGTTCATGCACGCGCTTGACTTAACGAAGTAAGTCGGCCTGAGCCTCTATGAAACGCGAAAGCAGTCTTGATCGTTTTGAGGTCGCCGCGGTGCTTCAAGCCGACTTCTTGTAGTGAAGTCCAAGCGCTACACAAGTTAGATTTCTCCATTCGGGGGTAGGTAGGTAGGTAGGAAAGACTTTTAATGCTCTAGAAAGGTGCTAGTAGCAGACGAGAAAGAAGAGGTCCATCTTCCTTCTTCTCACAGGGTCGGTGCCCCTATTCCAGGGCTCCGCTGAGCTTCGCTGCTCGTTGGGCGTGCTGGATCAGACCTTGTTGGCAACCCAGATCGCCGCTGGAGAGCCGGCTCTCCCACTGTTCCACACTCGGGTCTTTGCGAAAGCTGTCGTTTTTACTGCATTCCCACGTGATGTGGTACAACGATGGTTTGCTGCCACACCACGGGCAAGTGTCCCGATATTGCGTCGGGTAAATCTTGCTAAGGATATGCAGGTTTGGGAATGTTCCTGTCTGCAATCTTCGCCAATGCACTGCCTCTAGTTGATTTAGATCAGGATGAGGCGGCGGATAGCGGATCCGTACCCCCTTATAGTAGTTGAGAATGTCTGAGTACGTAGGACTGACTCGGTCGGGTAGATCGTCCGATTGGGAGGAAGCTCGGCTCGTATACCCTCGAGCTACCTCGTCGGCGCGTTCGTTCCCCGCTATGTCGGTGTGTCCTGGCACCCAGTAAATGCTATGTATGACTTTTGGTGGGGTCGCGCTCTGGAGGAGCCGGAGCGCGGCGCGACCTATGCGGCCGTTCATGTAGTTACGGCACGCTTCTCTCGAATCTGTAAGGATGGTAAGGGATATGTTGCTTCGATAACCGGCTACCGCCGCTAGAGCTACGGCCAGCTCCTCCCCTTCGGTTACCGTGCAATCCCTCACTGAGGCGCTAGCTAATTCCTTTAAGTTCGAATCAATAACTACCGCCACTGTGCTGTTATGTGAGCTTCTTTTATACGGAGCCGCGTCCGTGTATACCGTTGTGGATTTTGTAGCTAGATTTTGTTGTACATACCTCGCCCGGCTGCCCTACGGGCCGCATGCAAGTTGGGGTCCATGTTCCGGGGAAGGGAGCGAACCTTTAGCGTCTGGCGGATTGCGTCCGGTATGCTCGCAGTACGATTCTCGAATTCCGCAGTTCCGCCTAGCCCCAGTCGGCTAAGGAGCGAGCGCCCCTTAGGAGTCTGCTGGAGCCTAGCTAACTGCGTGACCAGTTGGGCTTCTTTGATCTCTTCGAAGGTGTTGTGAATTCCAAGAGCCAATAGTTTTTCGTTGAGGTGTTCATTGGTAGATGCAGGGCTGTCTTGTATGCTTTGCGGAGTATGGTGTCTGCACTATCCACTTCTCCTTTGTTGAGGTTGAAGTACGGGAGGGCGTAACCCAGGCGACTAACCCCCAGGCTCTGAACCAGGCGCAGGGTATCCCCCTCTCGCATGCCGCTCCGCTTCTGCGACACGCGCGTGATCATTCTGGCGACCTGAGTGGTCGATTTCTTGAGAAGGCCGAGCGTATGGCCGCATCGCTGGTTGCTCTGCAGCCACATTCCCAAGACGCGTATCTTGTCTCGTTCGGGAATTAGCTGTCCTTCGAGGGAGACATTGAGGGACCCTTCCTTGTGTTTCCCTTTGTGGACTCGCAGGAGTTCTGATTTTTCGGTGGAGCAGGCGAGGCCTCGTGCACTGGCATATTCTTCCACGCAGGTAGCCGCTGCTTGCAGTCGTTCTTCTGTCTGGCCGAGCGACCCAATGGTAACCCAGACCGTGACGTCGTCAGCGTATATTGCGTGCTGTATGCCTTCGATCTTCTCGAGTTGTCTTGCGAGGCCGATCATGGCCACGTTGAAAAGTAGTGGCGAGATGACGGACCCTTGAGGTGTGCCTTTGTTTGGGGTCGAACATTTAGCGCTACGAAGGTCTCCGAGCCCAACCGTTGCAGTGCGGTTGGAGAGAAAGGCCTTCACGTAGCTGTGAATTTTCTCGCCGCAGTGGAGGTTGTCGAGTCCTTCCATTACAGCCGTGTGGCTAACGTTGTCAAAGGCTCCTTTGATGTCGAGGGTCATAACCACGTTCTCGCCTACGCTCGGGACGTTGGTGAGGACTTCCTCTTTGAGTTGTAAGAGGATGTCCTGGGTGGAGAGGTGGGCTCGGAAGCCGAACATACTGTGGGGGTACAGGTCTTCGTCTTCCATGTAGCTTTGGATCCTCCGAGTAACGACTCGCTCGTAGAGCTTGCCTAGGCAGGAGGTGAGTGAGATAGGTCGAAGATTTTCGATCTGGAGTTTCTTACCCGGTTTGGGGATCATTACGACCTCTGCATGCTTCCACTCTTCAGGAACCGTTCCTGCGGCCCAGTGCCCGTTGAGGAAGGTGGTCAGTTGGTCGACCGCCTCGTCGCAGAGGTTGCGTATGAGTGCGTTCTGGATCTTGTCTGCTCCCGCCGCAGTGTTGCGCGTGCATGCCTTTATGGTAGCGAACACTTCTTCCCTGGTGATCGGCCTGTCTAAGTGGGTGTTCGGTTTCCCCAGGTATGGTTTCGCGTATGCCGCAGGCAAGGTCGTGCCGTAGCATTTCTCTTTGGCCTTATCTAGCAGTTCCCCTTCCGTACCCTCGAAGGTGTGGACGAGTCTGCGGATAGCTTTCCCGCTTTCGGCCCTGGTTTGGGTAGGGTCGAGGAGGGTCTTGAGTATACGCCACGTTTTGGCCGTGCTGAGGGTGCCGTCCAGCGAGCTACTGAACTGCTGCCAGCTCTGCCTGGCCAGTTGGGTCGCGTACTCCTCCGCTATCTTGGTGACTTCTGCGATCTTCAGCTTGAGCTTCCTGTTAAAGCGCTGCTTCTTCCAGCGCTTGGTGAGTCCTCGACGTGCCTCCCACAGCCTGATGAGCCGAGGGTCCACCTCAGGTGTTTGCTCGGTGCGATCCACTTCCTGAGTGTACTGCTTCTGGATGTCTTTAAGTTGTTGACACCAATCATCTATGGAAGTAATCCCCCCTTCCAGGTCCGCGCAAGCCTTGCGGAAAGCCGGCCAGTTGGTGATCTTGGCCGTGCCGAGCTTGCGCTTGATGTCGGTGGCTGCTATCGTGGTCTTCAGGATATAGTGGTCCCTGCCTAGATTCTCCAGCAGATTCTCCCACGTTGCGTGCTTCACTCCCCTGACAAACGTTAAGTCCGGACACGTATCCGGGCACATCGAAGTGCCAAGGCGCGTGGATGAAGTTGGTCTGTTAAGAGGGTACATTGGATCGCTTTGCGCCGCGTCCTGAACCTGTATACCTTTGTGATTATTAGTGGGGTATCCCCATTGCTGTCCGCGAGCGTTGAAATCGCCTACAATGAGCAACGAGTTGCTTTTCGCAAGTTTGCTGGCCCCTAGAAAGAGTATATCAAAATTCGCGTCCCGCTGGCGAGGCGGGCTATAGAGGTTTACTAGAAAGACACTCTTTTCCTTACGCTTCTTTTTGGGAATAATTTCCGTCACTAAGTGTTCAATTTTGGTGTTGGGAATTGGGTCATGGGCTATGGCTACCAACTTTTTGCTGACCAAAGTTGCCGTGCGTCCGCTATCGTAGCACGTATATCCCCTGAGTGACGGTGTCCTGTTAGTTTCCTGTAAAGCTATTATATCGGGTGTTGAACCTTGCGTATGTAAAAACTGCATTAGGAGTCCCTGCTTTTGGCGGTACCCCCTGCAGTTCCATTGCCAGATTTCTAGTGGAGTTTGTTTAGCCATTGTTTTGGGCATTGTTCTGATTGGAGCCTTCAGTTCCGAAACGGCGCTCGTGTATGAGCCTGTCCCGGGCCTCGTTTGTTATTCGTTGCGTATTTTGACTTTTGACGTGGCTGCGGAAACTTTGGTCCTGCAACGCAACTTTTTGCTGTAGTAATGTGATGTTCTGTTCTGACAGGTTGAGTTGGACCTGCATGGCATCTAATCTTGCATGAGTTTGTCGGAACTGTCCTTCGGTGCGAATCATGAAATCCTCCATGCGCTGCATGAAAGTTCTAAATTCTTCGGGGCTCACTTCTAAGGGGGTTGGAGATCGTTGCACTTCGGCCGCCGGAGTCGGAGGCCGCGGTACGTGCCCTGTTCTCTGAGCCTGCATCTCTTTAATGAGGTCATCGATTTTTTTTTTCGGAGATGTGCATTCTCCTCTCTTAGAGCTTGAATTTCCTTCGAGTTACGCGTAATATTATCTTGATCCGAGTGCGGAATCAGTGGGAATCAGTGCGGAATCAGTGGAATCAGTGGGAATCAGTGGCGGCGTCAAGGTGAGCTGGGGAGCGGGCTCTCCATTCGGGGGTAAGTGAGACCCCTGCGAACCACTCACAGATGACTTCAGTCCGGTTAGGAGTAAGGACGTTCCTAATCCGTATTTCCAGACACAGCTTGAAATAACGAATGTTTCACCGGCTTACCGTTTTGTTGGCTCATCTCTGCTCACTGTAGCACGATCCCTCAAGTTCAGGCCATTCGACGGCCTATAGCTACGGACACAATACTGCTGGCTTGGTTTACACGACCTGTGGCATCTTTTTGACTCCTTAGCGTATCCAGCATCCAGTCTTACGATTTTTCTGAGTGATTTCTATTCTGTGGCGCAATGTGGATAGACACTAAATGAAGCAAAGAAAGGTGCCACCGACCGTTGAAATAGATTTAGGTTGGCAGCCCATCGCGTCAACTAGTTGGCTATTGGCGGAACAGGAAGTTACATACTCTGTGCGAGCACTGTTGATCCATGGTGTCAGCATTTCAGGACAAGTCTTAAGCACGAAACCTAAAGGTGTCTAAAAAGGTTGCCCCCTTGTGGGTCAGTTCATCTATTACGTACAGATCTGGGTGCTTGGTACACATTTACAAGCTATAAAACTGAACAAACGATTGCGCGTTCTAAAGATGTAACCACTGATTGGTTAGCAATGCGCGAAATATAGAATGGAAGCAAATCGATCACTGTGCTCCCTGTGCAAAAAAGTAATGATGATGGCATGTTAGCCGTAGACAAATGCTGTGAATTGGTCTGAAATAATTCCGAGCTCCGCCCAAATGCAAGGCATGCACTTTTTTTAGATTACTTGTTTTCAAACGGCGCAATCGAAAATCATTTGGTTGGCACTCAAGCAGAACCTGATGTGGAGCCGTTTAGGTTTAGTCCGGCAGTAAAGGGATATGGGACGACCAATATGGTCGTAACTTTCTCCACTTCGATAGCGAAGGGCGAATTAATAAAAGGATATACTTCTCCAGTTTAATGCCCAGTGCTTAACCTTATGCCTTTATATGGCGAGTTTAAAGGCATCAATTCTTTTTGTATTCGTGCTGCAGTTAGGTCTCAACGTGATGTTGCGGCTTGGTCAGCCCTTCGGGCGGACATATTCCCCAGGTAGCCCCGAAATATTATGACAATGTTACAGTTTTCTTATGGTCAAATGTTATTTCACTGTGCTTAGCGTGCTTTTTCTGAAGTTATTGTCATGTTACATATAAACGTAAGATTAGCCTTCCCCGAACATAAAAAAAACATGTAAACAATATAAATGTAATATTCCCGAAAATGATGAAGCAGCCCTGCACAAGAATGCTGGCCTGCAGTTGTGCTGGAAAACCATTTACAATACTTTGTAAGAACCTGCAATGAGGGCGACACTTCAGTTCCTCCATTCAGCACAATATGCAACTTGTACTCACTCACTTCCGAACGGATATCACAGAGTCAAGCTTATATGCCCATTATTGAAGGATGTACAGTTAATGACAGTGGCGAATGGGCAATAACCATTTTTCTGAAAAAATAATGGGGCTGTGCATGCAACCTATGGCTACTTAATACGATGTTGCAAAGTACTACTAGTTTAAAGACTTCTTTAAAGTGGCTCTGAAACGTCTTCCGAGGAGGGCACAATAACTCACTTAATCACTGCACTATGTTGCCATGAAAACCAGAGTCAAATAATACTCTTCTACACGCAGCAGACGACTCACAATCACGCGTCAAAGTCGGCGAGCCCTTCCCGGCGACTTTTTCATGCTCGCACCCTCCTCCGTCCTTCGCATCTGCATAGACAAGGTGAGAGGTGGCCATTGGTTAGATTCTTTCAGATGTCAGGCAACTACTGTGGCCGCGGCCAATAAGCCGCTTAGCTCCGGCGGGTCGGGGAGCTCCGCTACCAGGGGGCGGGGGGGGGGGGGGGGGGGGGGTCGGCGAAAGAGCGCTTACCTTCCAGCGTACAAAAAGTGATGAGAGGAGAGGGAAAGGCGCGCAGTTGCTGAAATTCAAATTTTAACTGCAGATAACACAGGTTCTACACAGCGAATTTTAAAAAAAATTGCTTGCTGGACACTACTCGTGAAGCGGCGTGCTTCAATATCCCAGGCATGCCGCAACTTTATTAGAGCCCCTTCACAGCCCCTTCAATGTAAAAACAGTGGGCAAGGTTCTGGAAATCAGTGCTCGTAATATACCGTGAACGTTCTTCTATAGTTATGACTCTAACATTATAGCAACGCTTCGAAGACTATATTAAAACAATGTTTGTTTTAAGCGTTAAAATAGCATTTTCTCTACATCACACGGCGTTATATGTAAATTTTAACGTTAATGTAAGATTAAAATGGAACATGTAACATTACTGCAACTTACATAACATTTTTACAGCACTATTCTAATGTCCAGTGCTAACTCGGTCGGTAGGTGACGTCACGCAATGGCTCACACCTACCCCGCGGCACTTACCGGCCCTCCTGTTTTTGCCCACGCGTGCGCACAATGAATAATCACATTCTTCAGGAAAGCGCTCCTGCCGTTCCTTTACAGGATGTCGCGGAGTAGGCTGCGGTGGCAGTGCAGCTACTACGGCGAGAGCCGCTACCGGGATCCCACTCCGAGTGGTCGTGAAACTGAATCCCGTTGTAGTTTTGGTTGTCAAAGAAATCCACATGGCATGAAAAGTGGCGCCTAGAGGTAAGCTAAGAAAGGTGGAATTTTGGTGGAGGCGAAATTCTAGAGGCCCGATTACTGTGCGATATGAGTGCACGTTAAAGAAATCCAGGTGGTCGATATTTCCGGAGCCCTTCACTACGGCGTCCTTCATAATCTGAGTCACTTTGGGACGAACGTCCATAAACCATATGCTAACAAGGAGGAGAAAGTACTGCGCTCGCTTATGCAGTACTGTGCTCGCTTACGCCCCAAGCGATTATACGAACTCCATGGTTTACGCGCAAAGGAGAGGCCCAGAAAGAAAATGGCCGTTCGACCGTTTTTGCCGTAACTGCAGTATTGGCTTCATCAGCCCCAGCAACGGCACTAGAATAAATACACCCATTGCTGGACACGTACCTTTGCCATACCTCTATACCTGTGTACTGTGCCAGCTCTGGGCACCCTATCCTGGACAACTTCCCAATTTTTTCGGCCCAGTTGACTCTCTGCCACTCCCTAAATTGTTTGCCTTCTTTTGCAATTTATTCTCTTACCCTTAACCACTATCGATAATCTTTGCCATCGCGTTACATAACCTTCCCATGCCCATTTTCACATTTTGATCTCGAGTTCGGCAGCAGCGGCAGATGAGTTCGGACGGAAGTTCACGTTTCTGCTTCTGCAGGTAGGTTACTATTTACTATGCTTGAACGCTTCTGGCTGCGTATATTCTCTGCTGCTGCAGCCACAGCTTACTCTTGCTAATTTGCCGATGCTGTAAAACTAACTACCCAGAACTCATATTTTCAGCAGCGCGAGTACATTCAAAGAGGGAATAGGTGGACAGGAAGGAGCTCTCTTTCATGTCCGGTTCTACCTACCATGGATGTGCTCGCGCTGCTGAAAATATGGTCAAAGAACAACTAGCCCGACAGCTTGTGTTACCCAGAAATGCCTGATGACTCGGACGATGCTTGTCTTGTATGCCATGAGCCTCCGGAAAATGTGGAAGGATTTGTGTCGTGCTCTGGGTTTTCTTATGGCTACTATGGCGGTCAGGGCTCTCGGTTAAGACGCGATCTGAAACCGCTTGTAAGAACTTTCATTATAAACATACACTAGCGCAGACGAGCGGGGTGGTGGCTCCATAAGTGGCCAGTCAGGATGTCCCAGTTGCACTGGTTAGAATAAGCAAAAAGCTCAACGATGTCATGGAAATAAAGGTGACGGTCATGAAAACAGACAGACGGACGGACGGACGGACGGACACACGGACGGACGGACGGACAAACGGACACAGACAGACAGACAGACAGACAGACAGACAGACAGACAGACAGACAGACAGACAGACAGACAGACAGACAGACAGACAGACAGACAGACGGGCGGACGGACGGACGGACGGACGGACGGACGGACGGACGGACGGACGGACGGACGGACGGACAGACAGACAGACAGACAGACAGACAGACAGACAGACAGACAGACAGACAGACAGACAGACAGACAGACAGACAGACAGACAGACAGACAGACAGACAGACAGACAGACGGAGGGACGGAGGGACGGAGGGACGGAGGGACAGACAGACAGACAGACAGACAGACAGACAGACAGACAGACAGACAGACAGACAGACAGGCAGGCAGGCAGGCAGGCAGGCAGGCAGGCAGGCAGGCAGGCAGGCAGGCGGGCGGGCAGGCAGGCAGGCAGGCGGGCGGGCAGGCGGGTGGGCGGGCGTGCGAGCAGGCGGGCGGGCGAGCAGGCAGACGGGCGGGCGGGCAAAAGGGCGGGCGGGCGGGCGGGCAGGCAGGCAGGCAGGCAGGCAGGCAGGCAGGCAGGCAGGCAGGCAGGCGGGCGGGCGGGCAAGCAGGCAGGCAGGTAGGCAGGCAGGCAGGCAGCACTTTTATTAATGTCGATTTTCATACAGCATAAATCGGGCCTACGAAAGTCTCAAAGGGCTTGAGTGGCAGCGCCTGGCAGACAGCGAACCTTAGCAAAAAAATAGGGACTTTGCATCGAACTTGGCAAGAACTAAATAAAATTATCAACACAGAGAAACAAACATAGAGACAACTTGTTACACCATCAGGAGGGATGACAGTAATTTGGAAATAAGACAGTAACATTAGATGAAATAATTATGGGGCAGAAACAACGCAGAGAGATACTGCAAAGTTTTTTCAGGCTATATTTACACGCACAAAGAAATGAGGACGCACCGGTGGTGGACAACCACCTCATGCATCTGTGGGAGCCGATGAGGGCTCTCACTAAGAGATCGCGTAGACAAAAACATAATCGGATATAGAAACTTAGGATAGTGGACCTCAGCAAGAAGGCTAAGGCATAAGCGACGTCTTTCGCAATAAGCACTTGTATGATCGGCCCTCTCGGCTCGAAGAACTCGGTTCAATGAGGCTTATCAGTCAGATCTTATCAGGCTTATCAGACTGATAAGCCTCATTGAACCGAGTCGAACGAGGGGGGAGAACAGTAGAAACTTAAGACGAGCATTACACTAATTTCAATGTACAAATGCCCAACTCGCAAGGGCGCAGAAGACAAGTACCCCCTTTGTCAAAAGTAACCGGGCACACATGGTTTGTTTCATAGCAGCGTAGCGAAGCACTTATGGCAGCCCTTAAGCTCTGAATATGTGCAAAGTAAGGTAAGTCTTTGTGCTCACGTTTCGATAATTTTCGGTTTTTAGGGATGCCGTAACGTCTCCGTTGTACTGTTGAGAAGCAAAAACCAGCTGCTCGGTTAACTTTGACAAATAGGGTACATATCCACCACGGTAGAGCGACACGATGACACAAATTTTTCCGGAGCCTTCTGCTGCGGCACCTCTTTCATCCTTTCTTCTTTCAATTCCTCCTTTATCTCTTCCCTTACGGCGCGGTTCAGGTGTCCGCCGATATGTAATACAGATACTGCGCTATTTCCTTTCCCCAAGAACCAATTTTCATCTTAATATTTTAGAATGACGCGGTTGTTGTGAAGCGCGTTTGTCTTTTAATCTTTCCTCTCGCATCTCTCTTAACTCTCGTACTGTCTGCACTTGGCAGGAATTGCGGCTCAGCGTTCGGATACTCAGCCAGGGTACCCGGGTTTGAACCTTACCGTGGCGGCCGCGTTTCGATGAAGGCGAAACGCCAAGGCGCACGTGTGATGTGCGATGTCAGTACACGTTAATGATGAAAAATGAAAATTGGTTTTTGGGGAAAGGAAATGGAGCAGTATCTGTTTCACATACCGGCGGACACCAAAATTGCGCCGTAATGGAATGGATAAAGGAGGGAGTAAGAGAAGACATGAAGAAAGAGGTGCAGTAGTGGAGGGCTCCGGAATAATTTCGACCACATGTGGATCTTAAACATGCACACATATCGCACGGCACACGGGCGCGTTAGCGCTTCGGCTCCATAGAAACGCGGTCATCGCAGTCGGGTTGAACACGGTACTACGGGAGGAAGAATTAAAAGTAAAGTGCCCTTGTCGGCCCACTGCCTCAAGCTGAGCCACAATCGCTGCCGCGTGCAGACAGTAGGAGTGTTAAATAGGAAAGATTGAAAGACGCACGCCGCAACAACCGCGTTATCTGAAGGGACAACGGTTTAGCAAGATACACCGGGCGGCAAGCAGCCCTCGCATCAGTGGTGTGAGCTCCTATAACCCAGCCCCATAGGGCCAGGAAGCCACCTGCCAATGCACGCAGCGCAGATCTGTCGCTACCGCAACGTAGCTTAAAGCGGGACTGAGGTGTCCACTGTCCCAGGGGGCCAGTTATGCGCCTTTCCTTTGCTTTCGAAGCTCCCGCTTGTCATCGGTTTCGGCACAGCTTGACTCGCGACGCACTAGGGTCGCTGAAGTTCAATGCGACAGAGTTGGCGGAACTCACGGAACATGTAGTAAAGCTTTCGGTTTAAATGTGCTGTGGAGTCGTATCCATGTAAATGATGCGGGAGGTACGGGGTTCGATCCCCAGTGTCGCCGGGTAGTCACCAGTGATACATAGGGTACAAGCTTTCCCCTGCCGGGTGCTCAACTCCTTTGCGGTGAAATGCTTGGAAATGGGACTTTGATCCCATCTTGTGCAATGAAAACTAGTTATGCCATGGCGCTCTTTGGCCATTGCTCACCTTGCGCCATAAAAATTCTATCGCTATCTACGTAAATGTCGATATATTGCGGGAAGTTAGGATAAACTTTTATTGATACAAGATTGACAGGGCGGGGCGTAATGCCACACTACTCTAGGTGACATCCCTAGTCCGAGGACATCTTCGCGCGAAGCTTCCAGTCGCGCTCCTCCCTGCTTAGAATTGTCGACACGCCACGCTTTTTCGAGCGCGTGCATCTTTGGACATTGGAAAACTGCTTATCCGAGGGCAGGCGTAGCGCACGTTTATAACACAAAGAAAAAGGAACGGCCGTGAACGAGGGGCGGCCTTTACAATGTACCCGCCGCGGTGGCTCAGTGTTTAGGGTCCTTGTCTACTGATCCGGAGTTGCCTGGTTCGAACCCGACCGCGGCAGATGGGTTTCGATGGAGGCGATGAAACGCTAAGACGCCCATTTGCTGTGCGATTTCAGTGCACTTTAAAGACCCCAGGGGGTCGAAATTATTCCGGAGACCTCGAAAACTGCACCTCTTTCTTCCTTTCTTGTGTCACTCGCTTCTTTATCCCTTCCCTTACGGCGCGGTTCAGGTGACTGCCGGTATGTAAGACAGATATTGCCATTTCCTTTCAACCCAAAACAGTTTTCCTTTACAATGACGATATATCGGCCTTCCTCTGTCTAACGGTTGATCAAGTTCGGATTGACATGTCTAATATCAAAAGCACATACCCAGCCACACGCAGTAACAAATATACCAAGAACATAAGAAGAGAAAGCGCCATCCAATGCTATCAACGCCGCAGCGAACATCTACCGAGGAGCCGTCAAGAACTGAAGGGAAAAAGGTCTTTCCTAGGCCTCTTCACCGGCGACAGCAATCTTTTACTGAGTCGCGCGCATTGCGTCACATTCCGTAAGGCTCGATTAAGCGAGAATAGGCGCTGAGCTATGGCGCGCTCCACGGGATTGAGCAAGGAATTTGAAAACCCTGCGATGGATGGAGATCACGTGAACCTCTGCCATCGATCGTGATAAAGCGGGTCAAAAGGCTGCTGAAAAGTGACATGGACGAATTGTAAGCAGTGCGAAGGCCGGTGAGCGCTTGTCGGCGTCATAGCGCCTGCTAGATTTACTGTATCCACACAGCGAGTTTACAGAGGAAGGAGCACGACGTCACGCGCTCAGCCTCTGCAAGCCACTCTCCTCTGACGCCGCTGCCGAGGGCCCTTTTGCGCATTAAGACTTGGGAAATAGGCCCTCTACAATTAGCAGACTGCCAACCATCTTGGATCTCGGTGCTTAAGCGGAAAGTTTCACTATGCTAGTCAACAACGCGCTTCACGCGTGCCGGCGTATGTCGGAGCACGAGTGATGTCACGCACGGTGCAGGTGGCCGCCGCCGACTCCGTCTTTCTCTCTCGCTCGCTCCCTATTCACTACTGCGCTGCGCCACTAGTAGCACTGAGCCACAGGTGTACCGCAGCTGCGCAGGGCCGCGCCTTTGCTCAAAATCCAACTTTCAATTTTCATATTTCTCTTTCTTCTTTTCCTCTCTCCTTTATCCCTTCTTTTACGGCGCGGTTCGGGTGTCCACCGAGATATGTGAGATGGTTACTGTGCCATTCCCTTTCCTGGAAAACCAAACCAAACAAGTGAGCCGACGGTGTTCATAGAGTTCATTGGAGTTAACTTTGCAAATTCCATTCATTTTAACGAAAGGAACGGCACACAACCGGCTCCGTTGGTCAGTGGAGACCTCAATCTCGCTTTCATGTACGTGGCGTGGCGTCGGTGTCCAACTGCAAAAACCTGCTTTGATTGCGTTCCGCACACTGGATAGGCAGCGCGACCTCCCTGCCACCATGGGAGGTGGCATGCTGTTAATGGTTGGTCGGGAGAGATTGATCGCCAAATGAACGCTGTAGCCTAGCTATTGCTGCAGTGGCGGATGTCAGCCACAACGCTGTCAGTGCTAATGAATTCAGGCCACACATCTCTATCACCACCGTCACATGTATCAAAACACGAATGAGGCGTATGCATATCCAGGGAGCCTCTTATGCGCCCTCTCTTTCTTCAAAGCTATCGCCGTCTAGAACATTGTCAACGCCAATGAACATTGTGAACGCCAAAACCTTTCGCTTTGTATATCCGGGATTAGCTGAGCTAATCCACATTAATTTTTTTTGTAGCAGGAGCTACACTAGGTGGCTCAGCGTATGCGCCGAGCAGCAGTGACGAAGGAGGAGTAATAATAATAATAATAATAATAATAATTGGTTTTGGGGGAAAGGAAATGGCGCAGTATCTGTCTCATATATCGTTGGACACCTGAACCGCGCCGTAAGGGAAGGGATAAAGGAGGGAGTGAAAGAAGAAAGGAAGAAGAGGTGCCGTAGTGGAGGGCTCCGGAATAATTTCGACCACCTGGGGATCTTTAACGTGCACTGACATCGCACAGCACACGGGCGCCTTGGCTTTTTTCCTCCATAAAAACGCAGCCGCCGCGGTCGGGTTCGAACCCGGGGACTCCGGATCAGTAGTCGAGCGCCCTAACCACTGAAACACCGCGGCGGGTGAAGGAGGAGAATAATAATAATAATAATTGGTTTTTGGTGGAAAGGAAATGGCGCAGTATCTGTCTCATATATCGTTGGACACCTGAACCGCGCCGTAAGGGAAGGGATAAAGGAGGGAGCGAAAGAAGAGAGGAACAATTAGGTCCGTAGTGGAGGGCTCCGGAATAATTTCGACCACCTGGGGATCTTTAACGTGCACTGACATCGCACAGCACACGGGCGCCTTAGCGTTTTTCCTCCATAAAAACGCAGCCGCCGCGGTCGGGTTCGAACCCGGGAACTCCGGATCAGTAGTCGAGCGCCCTAACCACTGAGCCACCGCGGCGGGGCTGAAGGAGGAGAGGCAGTCGAGCATTTCGCGGTACACGCGAGAGGAAAGTTGTGCGCATGCGCCGTATTCATAGTACATGGAAGAGGAAAGTTGTGGCATGCACCGTTACCACAGCAACCGGGGAGAAGTGGGTGCGCCGAGCGCTTCGTCGCCGCCGTCGCCTCTCTTTTATTTCCGGAGTCCCTCTTATCTCTTCTCTTATGGCGCGGTTCATGTGTCCGCCGATATGTGAGAGATACTGCGCCATTTCCTTTCTCCCAAAACCAATTTAACCTTACGGCAGCGGCCCGCGGTGTTGGTCACCACGGCAGGCATCGCATGGATCACACCTACCGTTCCGCTGAACGCATCAAAGTTCACCGGCGTTGTGAGAAAATTCGATTTTGGGGAAGAAGAAATGGCGCAGTGATCGGTCTCACTGTTTCGGCGGACACCTAAACCGCTCCGTAAGGGAAGGGATAAAGGAGGTACTGAGAGAAGAAAGGAATAAAGAGGTGTCTTAGTGGAGGACTCCGGAATAATTTCGGTCACCTGTGGGATCTTTAACGGTCCTTAGCAGTCAGAGTGCACCGAAGCCGCCGAACGCGTCAGCGGTCAAGCGCAGTTGGCCTCGCGTTGTCGAAGTGACGTTCGCCGTGCAGCGCACGCGTTTCACCGGAGTATAAACGCTCCTTAACAGAGCCTGCGCTTAACCGCTAACCAACGTATTCGGTGGCGGCTTATATGGGAGCCACTCAAAGCCCCCGCAAACATCAATGAATAAAAAATAACCTGTGCCGAGGCTCGGAATCGAACCAGAGTCTTGGGCGTTTGAGGCCGAGACGATGCCACTCCGCCATGACGGCTCAAACTTTAACCGTGAATAAAGGCGAATCTAGTGAATGCACTCTTCCGATGCAGGACTCCGCGCTTTCGCTACGTATATCCTGGCCTAACAGAGCTAGGCCATCAGCAATTGTTTTTTTGTGTCATTAACGTGCGTTACGCCTGCCCTCGGAGAAGCAGTTTTCCTAGCCCAAAGATGCACGCGCTCAAAAAACCGCAGTGTGTCGACACTTCTAAACAGGGAGGAGCGCGACTGGAAGCTTCGCGCAATGTTGTCCTCGTACTAGGGATGTCACCTAGCGTAGTTGGGCATTACACCCCGCCATCTGGGTACACCGGACACCTGGGTACTCTGGATCCTAGACCGAAAGGATTGCCCTTGTGTAAATGAGAGAAAACCACCAGTCTAAATACTCTGTAGGCAGCATTGGGGCAACTGCGTGTTCCTTTACCGATCATTGGGCAGTGTTTATCTCTGTCAAAGAAATTGAATAAAAAACAGTGTGTCTCACCGAATACTTCTTCAATGCTTAACATTTTAGTCGCAACAACAAACTCGACAACATCCGTAACCAGCGGAAAACTACAGCTCTCGCTACGCATATCCTGGCATAGCTGAGCTAAGCCACTGCCAATTTTTAGTGAACGTCCATGCTCCGATCTAGCGCAGAAGCGCAGCGCCTGTCTTGCAGCTTTGGCGGAATGCGTACCGATGTTCTCTGAAGGCTCCGCATCTCAACACTTCTGTTGATTACACTCTTGTGTTTTTGGGTGCACTGTAGAAAAGTGCAGGGGCCGTATTCCGAGTTTGTCATAATAAAAAACGTCAATCTGCTGCAGCGGCCTCACCTCATTGGTCAAAAAACAGGAAGTGGATGTCGGTTATGTTGCGACTGTGAGCGGCGGCAGGTTGTCACTGCGTTGCGGTTGCCACATCGAAACGTCCAGCGGCGCTTTTGCTCTTTGCCGAGAAAAAGAATGCGACCAATGCGGCAGATGGAACATTAGCCCCAAGTTTGGTTGCGCATCGAATTCCACTGTAGAGGAGTAATATCAAAGCTGCCTTATTTACCCAGCTGACTTCAGCAAATACAAACAATATAGTTCAAGCACTATTTTCTGTACCTTAAAGGCGTGAGGTGTGCTTAAAGAAGAAAATATTGTACGCAACCACGCATGGCTTTTAAGTGACAGAAGACGGCCTCTACAGCCGTCGATCGCCTATAGTTAATTAAAAGCAGCTAGCTTGTTCGCACAACATGATGTTTTACATTTAACTTGAGAAGGGAACGGAGAGGAAAATATGAAGCATGCACTCACCCGCTGCACAATGCTCGCTTTGTGCTGGGCTGAACTAAGATGCCGTTAACACTTTCAAAATTCAAAATTTCAAATTCAAAACTTTATTTCCAACGACTCGTTGGGGGTCATCAGGCAAAAAAGCTGCCATTGGCAGCTTGAGGGTGCCTGATGCCCGTACAAGGCAGCAGCATATAGCCAACACAAAATTCTGAACACATGTTCAGTTACACTTTCACAGAAATTGACTCATCGGAACACATTCGAAACACATTAAAACACAGCACAAGAAAGTATACAGTACGAAAAACATAAAGGCAATGAAAATACATTGAATACGATTAGCTGCACAAAAACTGGGATGAGAAAAAAATTTCACGTGTCTGTTTTCTATTACATGCGCTTAAGTCAAAATTTGCAGACAGTAATTTGTTAAGCAAGCACGGCAACTTGTGCGTGAGCGACTGTAGCATACAATTTGTACGTCTGCGTGGTATCAGCCATGTCTCAGATCCACGGGTGCGACAATCACTTTTCTGTTTCTGCAAATGCGAAAGGAATTTTATGAGGCTCTTAAACTTTTCATCGGAAAATAAGTATGAGTACAGTAGACGGAAATCGTAAATTTTTCCGACGCTTATTATGTTATACCGTGTGAACAATGGTGCAGATGAATGTAAATTGGACACATTTGCAATGCAACGAAGTGCTTTCTTTTGAAGAAGGAGCAGTGTTTGAATATTTGTTTGTGTGGTTGTGGCCCAAACCAGTGTACAGTAATTTATGTGAGAGGAAAACAGTGCATGATAAATTTCAAGTTTTGCTCTATCTGGAAGAAAATGACGGCACCGTGCTAGTGCGCCGACTGACGTAGATAGTGTCCTTGATAATGATTGAACGTGATGATTCCACGACATGTCAGCAGCAAAGGTCACGCCAAGAATTTTATGTTTCTTAACAATTTCTATGGGTGCACCTCCAAGAACCAACCTTTCTTCTATCTGTGCTTGCTTCCCTCTGGCCATGAATAATATGGCCTTAGATTTATTGCCATTTATTTTTAAACAGTTCTTACTTGACCAATCCCAAATTATTGCAAGCTCTCTTTTGGCTTCTATTAATAGTTCGTCTACATTTTTACCGGTGAAAAAGATGCTCGTGTCATCTGCGTAGAGCACGTATATTGCATTGCTTTCCTTTTGCACGATATCGTTCACATAGATGTTGAAAAGAAACGGCCCTAAAATACTTCCTTGTGGCACGCCGGAAGTTAGTAATCTGTGGGATGAGTCACTTTCAGCGATAGAGACATGCTGCTGACGATTCAAAAGAAAAGATTTAAGTAAAGCGAAACCAACTCCTCGGACACCATAACTGAACAGTTTGTCTAGTAATATTTCATGGTTTAGGCGATCAAATGCTTTGCTGTAGTCAATGAAAATTCCGAGGGTAAGTCTGCTTTCATCAATATTAGAGATTATTAATTCCTTCTGAGTTAATAGTGCAGTTTCCGTTGACCTGCCTTTCCGAAAGCCGTGTTGAGCATCTGAAAGCATGTTATGTTTAACGAAAAAGCTGTTCATGCGCAAAAGAATAATCTTCTCTAAACCCTTAGAAAATACAGGAAGCACTGAGACGGGTCTATAGTTGTTAACATCGTTTTTATCGCCCCCCTTAAAAAGAACTGAAACTTTAGCGATTTTCATCCTATCCGGGAAACATCCAGATGTAAGAGCCAGATTGAATATTTATACTAGATGTGGCGCAATAATATCGATAACGTATTTCACTGCCTTTATTTGAAAGCCGTCAATATCGCTGGCATTGGTGTTTTTCAAATTTATAAATGTGCGATAGATTTCTGTTTCATCCGTTGGGTAAAGAAATAGCGTCTCCTTACACTGGTAGTGAAGCAAAGCGCTAGTCGAGTTAACGACTGCTGGCTCTGCCACATTGACGAAGTGTTCATTGAAATACTCGGCTAGAGGAATTCCGGATAATTTTTTACCATCTATTGTCAATTCAGAAGTGTTTTCTCGTGTTATTTTTCTATTTAGGGCTTCGTTGAATATTTTCCAAACTTTGTCCGGACGCTCTTTTCTTGCAGTACTGAAAAGGTGGTTGTAGTAGTATTTCTTTGCTCTTCGCAATTCCGCGTTTAGTTTGTTGCGATACTTCTTAAATATTTTGCAACATCGTTGAATGTAAATTGGCGCTGTTATCGGACGGTAATTTACGTTTTTTTTATTAATTTTATGGAGGCACTGCAAATAAATCAAAGAGATGAGCTGAAAAAATTTTATTGTGTTTCTCTTCACACATGTGTTGGGAGACTTTACAGACGAAGTTTTCATAGGTTCGTCATGGTACGAAGCGCACGCATGCCCACTGACGCCTTAAAACTAACTTGGAAGCCAACTCGCGAGCTCAGTGATGCAGACACACCATCGCGGCGATCGAGAACCGTAAGAGAAACCTAAAAACCACCTCTCGCATGTCAAACGCATTGGTGTAGCAGCGCGTCGCTGGCGACTGACCATCCGTGCTCGTGACTCGTGAGTGGTTTTATCCTGGCAGAAATTACACACGATCATGATGCAGGACGCTTCAACAGCTAATAGAGAGTTCTAGAAAATGAAATGCACGTTTGCGCGCAGTAAACGAAAGTATTGTACGGGCCATTCTGCTTTATGTTACATCATTCAACATACGCGGACGATATAACTTGGTGTTGGTGGTGCCATCCCAGTTTGAATGAAGAGAACAATTTCTGCAAAAAACGGTGCTCGTTAGGCCTAGGAGCTTTCGAATCATCTAACAAAATAAAAAAAAACAGGACGAATTTATCGTCCATCCTAATTTTTATAGGCAAGACAAGACGAAGCGTAAGTCCCGTACCCAGTTTGTAGCCAGTTCACAGGCCGAAAACGCAGTAACATCGACGGGTTAATCTCGAAGCGAGGCTCCACTTAAGAGCGCGCCTCCATGTTGGCTGTCGAGCATCTGCTGCGTACGCTATGTGTCTGACATCACCGTCCGGTTTGTTCGACCCTTTTCGCTGCATGCGAACCACCACATCCGCTTTTGGCGTTTCAACCAATCAGGTGTGCCCGTTGCGGCAGAATATGACGCTTTTTATTATGACACAGGCATGAAATACGGACCCAGATAAACTTATAAAAGGCTTCGTTGGGGGCCTGCGCATGTGAACTAACGTCGTCGTACACTATACGTGCATAGTACTCCAGTACCGACGTGAAAGGGCGTTTTCATGGTCTTGCTATAAATACAATTTGCACATGCCCGCTTTGAATGTCGCTAGAATTCAAAATTTTTCCAGCGGCATGCTGCCGCGACTTCGTCACTGTTCAACTGTGGTTCATAAAAATAATGGAAAGGAATTCCTTTCGTCGTTATACACACATACAGAGCGCTTATTTCAGCGCATGTTATATGTGGAGAACTCGAGAATAGGCGAAGAAAAAGAGCCTCTAAAAAAGCACGCTCACGGCAGACGGACGCGCTGCGCAAGATTCTTTTTCTCGGGCAGGCGGACTTCGGCCCGTCCATGGGCCCGCCGTTCTCCGCTACCCTCGGTGGACAAGTCGCGCCGAATACGCTCGCGCACGTACGCGGTTCCGACGTGAAATGCAGCAGTAAAGTATTTCCCTCTCTCGCCGTTGAGAGAGCCGACGGCTTTACGTCTGCCTGACTGCCTCTGCGCAAGGTCTCTCGCCCCTCGGCATTAGCTTGTTCGTCGGTTTCGGAGCCTACGCTCGGAGTTGACGCGGGGCTGTGGGCTCACGCCGTTGCTCAAGAACTGGCTGCCCTTGTCGGAAGACGACGGCAGATACCCTCCTATTGAGTGCAGCTTTCGTTACTGTGACCTGACAGGCGCTGCCATTAATAACAGCACCCAGTCGAAACACACTAAAGGATTCTGACAGAAAATTTCTGTAGTCTTGTCATATTTTGGACATGTCTTGTGTAGTCTTTCTTGTCTTTTGTAGTCTATCTTCTGTAGTCTGTCCTGTCTTCTGTAGCCTGTCTTTTCTTTTGTGGTCTTTCTTCTGTAGTCGGTCCTGCCTTGTGTAGTCGGTCTTGACTTCTGTAGTCCGTCTAGTCTTCTGCAGTTTGTCTTGTCTTGTGTAGTGTGTCTTGTGTAGTGCTCGTACACTGTCGCAGCAATTGCTGTGTCACCTGTCAATTAACAGTGAATTTGTGTATTCAGGAGTAGGCAATGCACAAAAATGCACAGCTTGTTAATGGTCGCCTGTGAATTAACACAAGCTTTGTGCATTCCAGAGCAATTCATGCACAAACCAACTAGACTTGAAACGAAAATGCTCAATTTTTATTTACTGTTATGTGCTTTTTTTCAAGCTTGCTGACGCACGCTGTCCAGCGTTGTCCTGGCCGCAGGTTTCTAAATACATCGCCCATGAGCCAAGAAAAATAGTCTTTTGTCTCGGCTGAAAGAATGAAAAAAGAGATCACCGCAGCTACCCGCGCCAATAGAATGTGAAAGCATTGACGCCTCCTCGACACCGGTCGCCTTTCAAATTTGGCGCAATGGTTGTTTTCTCGTTCACTTGACTGGTTATCAATTAACTTTTATTTTACCCTCATTTCATCCAAGCAACCATTTCGAGTTTTCAAATTTTCCGCCATGCATCGTTCCCACCCACTCACTAAATACCTGCCCAGTCTATTTACCCATTCATTACCGTTTGCTTCTCATTAATTACCTAATTGCCTCTAATTTAGCATTCTTTTTCTATCTCCTGGTTATGTATAGGTCACTTATCAGTGGTCACGTGAATGCAATTTCGACTTTTAAAACTTGCCGCCATGCTTTGGCTTTGTCCACACTTCCCTTTTTCAAATTTGGTGCTACGCTGTAGCTCCGCCTACTTTCAGCGTTTTCAAATTTCCCGGCACTTTTGCTCTGGCCCGGCCACTTTTTGGATATTTTTGGCTGTAATTAATAGTCCGATTACGAAAATTTTTTCCGTGCAACATCCTCTGCCAATTACAACCACTCGTTTGAAGCACTCTTCTGATTTGACCACAACTGCTGCGGACACGATCCCAGGCAACACAGCCTAGTGAAATTCTCACTTTATTTAAAATGTTGTAATACTGAACAAGGCTCACGACTGGGCAAGTTGGTATTGACTCACCTTAAAAGCAGACAGAAGGCAGAACACACGAGGTGACAGGAGCTCAAGAAGAGGCTGGACGAAAAAACATTTTATTGAAGGAAAGCCGCAAAAGAAGAGCCGCAACGAGATACGTGCGCACAAGACCCCGAAGCAGTGAAAGGGCGAAAGCAATCGAAAGTCACTCGCATACTAATGAATCATCTAAAAAGCAAATTCCTTACGGTGAAGGTTTACCGGCGGCTTAGCCACACGTGTCTATAGCCTTACCTATGTAGTAAGCCTCAACTATCTCACGACCGATTTCTCGCTTCCGTAAACCACTGATGTGTCGCACAAATTAGGCGTGGAAAGAGACTGGTCACCCTCAGATTTGCATTAAGAAGATTGAGCGTGCAGTGCCAGATTAGAATTTGCCTTTCCCCTATAGAGTGAAAGTGCTCAGTCAGGTGCAAATTCAGATATCTGCCTGTCCGCCCACAGTTGTTGCAGCAATAAGGCAGTGGAATGCAATAAACTCTATTACTTTTGCAAGTGGTGAACCTTCTTTAGTGTGACACTGTCCATTGTCCCAACCCGGAACGATACCACAGGCTCTACCCCGGCACATACCCAACAAATATTTGCAAGGTCTACCGCACGGATATCGCCACTTTAACCCACATGCTCTGGGACTGTAAAAAAAAAAACCTGCACGGTGCAAACTCCAGAACCCACCCGCCGCGGAGGGCCGCTGCCTTGCGCAGCCTCAGCCTCGGTGACTTACTCTGGACCGTCCAGCAGGCTCGCGAGGCGACGGCGACGCAACACCTCGGCGTCCTCACATGGTAGACCTAAAGCCTCGTCGGCGAAAACTCTACAGGACCTTAAATAAACTTGTTACCAACCAACCAACTGTCCATTGTGGATGATTACCAGTAGTTTTATCAAGCCTTTTTTAATGGCGGCGCAAATGCCTCTTGTATTGCACTTCGCTGTTAAGACAACAGCAACATTATGCTTTGCCGCAACTTTCTTTAGACTGTGAAATACTGTGGAGGTAAGGTATATCAGCATCATCCGAGTATATGTACCTGTCCCTCGAGTGAGTGAAAACACGCTCGGAGAGGTTGGTGAGATGCGCAAGTGGGAACCCAGCTGCCATTAGCTTGGAAACCTGCTACAAGAATGCATCCTCACTACAGTGATGGCATGACTTATGTAAAGCTGATGTTATGCATTAGATTGCACCCCCATCAAGGGTTTCCATCTTTACATACCTTAACCAGCGACAAGTACACCTCTTCACCATCCTTCCCCAGCCACGAGTGGTCCGACTCATAGCTAAACAGAGTCTTCATCGGTCTTGGGCTCTAGCCCCGACAAACATAGTCGTCCACAAAGCGCAGGTATGAGTCATGAGACTGCTAAAGGTTCTGCTTCTAGCAATTCTGACGTAAAAGACAGGCCTTGACCGCACGCCTTAAATACTCCTAAAACACCTTGCGCCAACTTATCTGAGCCCTCCATGTGCAGAAAAATTAGGTACTCATGAACATAACGAAATGCTACCATTCCGAGGTCTTCCAAAGAGGGTTCTAATGCCTTATTGACTTCAGACAAAAAAAATGTTGCTGAGCAAAGGTACGACCTGGGTTTAAATACCGCCCTGTCAACTGACAAATGCGGATTTGTAGTAAAAGGACAACAGCCCCATGAAGCTAGAAACTGAAATCACGCAAACTTTTGTAAAAGCATGTTCATTGTCCACCCTGATGCAGTCTTGCACATGCCTCAGAAGTCTATCGTGTGACAATGAATAGTACAGGTCCTCCATGTCGATGCTCCCTGCAGAGGGCCTGCCCAGGTTGCTCTCCATAAGAAACTAGAGCTCCACAGAACTCCGTTTTTGTGGGTTGGCAGGGCGGTATTTACATCAAAAATCAGGCGTATGCAGAGGGCCCCAGGTCACACTGTTCCTCCGCGACATTTTTCTGTCCATAGTCGTTACCGCATCACAGCCCTGTTTGGAAGACCTCTGCATAGTAGCATTTCGTTATGTTGATATCCACCTAACTTTCGTGGACCAGGAGGGCTGAGATAAGTTGGCACAAGACGTTTTAGAAATCTTTAAGGCATGCGGTCAAAGCCTATGTTTTACGTCTGTATTTCACTAAGCGGAACCATTTGCAGTCTCTTGATTTATCCTGCGTTTCGCGGATGACCACGTGTGTTCGCGTCACAGCCCAAGATCGGGAAAGCCTCTTAGCTATGAGCCCAACCACTCGAGGCTGGTGAAGGACGGGTTGGCAATCGCATGCATCATGACCGCTTTACGGGTGCCATCACAGTGTTGAGAATGCATTCTCGGAGCAGGTTTCCAAGCCAATGGCACCTGGGTTCCCACTTGCCCATCTCGCGCACCTGTCAGAGTGTTTTCACTCGCTCGAGGGACAGGAACACCACTCGGCTGATGCTGAAGCAGTGGAGCAGCACGAAAAGGTGGCCTCTATACCTTACCTCCACGGCTCTTCGCGCCGTCTCAAGAAAGTCGCAACAAAGTATGATGTTGCTGTTGTCTTGATAACTAAAAGTGAGGTAGGAGCCCTTCACGCCACCGTTCAAACTAGGCTTGATACAACTACGGGTAATCATCTGCTATGCACAGTGGCAGATAAAAAAAAAATGTTCACTACTTGCAAAAGTAAAACTGTTTTTTGCGTTCCACTCTCTTGTAGCTGAAATTACTATGGGCAGACAGGTAGATGTCTGAATGTGCACTTGGCTGAGAGAACTTTCACAGTATAGAGGGGAAGGCGAATTCTTACCTTACATTGACGTTCAATCTCGTGAATGCAATAGCAGGACGACCTGTCTCTTTGCACGCCTAATTTCCGCGGCACATCAGTGGTTTATGGAAGTGATGAATCTGTCCGGATATAGTTGAGGCTTACTACGTCGGTAAGGCTAAAGACATGTGCGTGGGTAAGCCGTCGGTGAAACTTCACGGTAAGGAATTTGTTTTCTTGGATGGTTACTAATATACCAGTGCCTTTCGATTGTTTTTCGCCCTCTCACTGCTTTGGTGTTTTGCACGTGTGCATGTCTTTGCAGGTCTTCTTTTGCCGCTTTCCGTGAATAAAATTTCAATTGTTAGACCAGCTTCGTCTTGTGCTCATTTCTTCTCCTGTGTTGTGTCTTTTCGCTGGTTTTAAGATGTAATACTGAATGCCGGAAGACAGCCATTTTAGAGTCAAGCGCACTTATAATGGCAGCAGGTATAATGATTTTTTATTTATTGCAAAAAATACTGCTTACTTCATTAATTTTTGCATAAAGTAAATGACACTGAATCACAATTAAAAAATAGCTAACCCTCATGGCCAAACTGCAGTTACAGCAAAAAAGGGTGCACAGTAAACCTGCCCCACATGCAAAAGCTTGCACTTCAGGCCAATGCAGAAATCAGATCAGATTACTTCCCAAACCACATGACACCGCCATGCAAAGAATGTGACAGCCGCCGCGGTGGCTGAGTGGTTATGGCGCTCGACTGTCGGCCCGAAAGACGCGGGTTCGATCCCGGCCGCGGCGGTCGAATTTTGATGGAGGCGAAATTATAGGGGCCCGTGTGCTGTGCGATGTCAGTGCACGTAAAAGAACCCCAGGCGGTCAAAATCTCTGGAGCCCTTTACTACGGCGTCCGGCATAGCCTGAGTCGCTTTGGGACGTTAAATGTGCTACCTAGACGATATTCTCGTCACGGGCCGGAACGAAAAAGAGCACCTAGTGAACATGGATGCGTTCACGAAAGGGGAGTGCGGATTAAGCTAGAGAAGTGTGAATTTTTGAAACAAGAATTACAGTTCCTGGGTCATGTGGTCAGTAACCAAGGAATTCCAGCATCGCCAGAGAAGGTAAAGGCCGTATTTGAAGCCCCCGTCCCAGCCGATAATTTAAAACAGCTGAGAACGTTTAAGGGCACGTTAACATACTACGGAAAATTTTTGCCAGAGTTATCAACAGTCATCTTCCCACTGAATCGGCTGCTGTGCAAGAATGCGCCGTGGGTGTGGAGTGAACAGTGCGACATGGCGTTTAAAAGATAAAAAGGTTGCTGACAAAAGCGCCGGTGCTGGCACATTACGATCCAGAAGCCCAGCATCAGGTAGTGTGCGATTACTCATCTTATGGTCTGGGGGCCGTCTTATCGAAAGTGGAACAAGATGGTTCCAGGCGGCCGATCATGTTTGCATCACGCACATTATCGTCGAGTGAACGGAACTACAGCCAGTTAGAGCGTGAAGTGCTAGCCTTAGTTTTCGGAATTAAGAAGTTCCATTACTATATTTATGGCAGACAGTTCAGCTTAGTAACTGATCACAAGCCGTTACAGACGATACTCGGTCCCAAAACAGCAATACCAAGCATTGCCGCTGCGCGTTTGCAGAGGTGGGCAATTACGCTGTCGGCTTGCCGTTACGATGTCGTCTATCATTCAGAGGTAAGCAACGTAGAGGCAGACTGTCTGTCGCGTCTACCGCTGCCCGGGAGTGGCAAGAAGGAAGAGGACGACGAAGTAACCGCTTGGTACGCACTTTGGTGGGAGACTTTTCCAGTAACAAACTCGGACATTGCGCGAGAAACATCACGTGACCACATCTTGCAGCGAGTTCTTCACGTGGTAACAAGACAATGGCCCGAGCGGATGACTGATGAAGAGATGAAACTATTCGTTTCAAAAAAGACTGGAGTTGTGAGTGAACCAAGGATGTTTATTTTGGGGAATGCGCATTGTGGTTCCCCCGTATTTACAGAAGACAATCCTGGACGAGCTGCACGAGGGGCATTTTGGAGTGGTGAGGGTGAAGGAGGTTGCCCGGACCTACGTCTGGTGGCCAGGAATTTACGCAGACATGGAGAACACCGTGAAAATGTGTGCGGCCTGCCAGCAGCAACGAGCGCTGCCTACCCAAGCTCCCTTTCATCCGTGGGCTTGGCCTACGAGGCCATGGGCCCGACTCCACTTGGATTTTGCTATCCCGTTTCTTCAGCCCAATTTTTTGGCGGTGGTAGACGCCCATTCGAAGTGGCCGGAGATGTTCGTGATGCCCTCGACCTCGGCAGAAGCTACCATCGGTAAGCTGCGTGACAACTTCAGCCGTTTTGGATTGACTGCACGAGGTTATCGTGTCAGACAACGGGCCGCAGTTTAGCAGCAAATAATTTCAGTTATTCCTCAAGATGAATGGAATAAGACATGCACAGTCCGCGCCATATCTCCCGTCAAATAAAGGTTTGACTCAAAGATTCGTCCGAAGAATGAAAGAAGCCCTGCGAAAGGACACCAGAGCCCGGTTCATTGAAGAGCGACTAGCCAGTTTCCTTCTAGCGTACTGGAATACACCACACGCAACCACCTAGCAATCTCCGGCTTCGCTTTTGATAGGGCGACCTCTCATAACTCGACTCGATTTACTTAAGCCTAGTGCTCGTTCAGTGGTCGAGCAAAAGCAGTTTCAACCAACGCGCAGTCGCAGAGAACTTCAGAGAAGCTTTGTTGTTGGAGACAGAGTGTTTGTGAGAAACTCTAGAGAAGGACGAAGATGGTTGGAGGCAATGGTGACATCACGCTCGGGGCCAGTGTCTTATGTTTTACAGGTGGCAACACCACGTGGTGTCATGGAATGGAAAAGGCATCAAGACCACACACGCACAAGGCAGGCAGAACCAGAGGTACCGCCTGCCGACCACGGTGGCAGCGCCCATGGTGAGGACTCCTGGCAGCCGTGGCCACCATCTGGATCACCGACGAGTACTGATGACCACAGTGCCGGATCGCCGCTAGGGGCCCAAGTGAGCGGACGCGTCTCGCATCGACTCCGCCAATTTCTGGCTCTTGTGCCCAGTTAAATCTTCCCAAGGACCCATCAAGACCCTCAACGGATCCAGGAAGGTACACGGGCCCTAACCGTTATCATCTTTTGGATGTGCCCGATTATTTACAAGAACTGGCAAGTGAAAACGTCTCCGCCTGCTGTGCCGCTGCGCTAAGCCTCGCCTCATCGAGGCGAGCCTCGCCAGCGCGCTGCGTTCCTCACTCACCGGCAGCGCACCTACCCCCAGCAGCCATGGAGGTGCAAGCGCAGAGGGAACCTTCGTCCCAGTGAGTGGACGCCGATACTCCGCGCGTACAAGGGTGAAATCTCAAGCGCGGAAACGCTGGCCATATCCCATCAAGCAGCGTCTGTTCCATCTACGCCTACGGCGTCCGCGTCCGCTACCCCTGTGACTTTCAAGCCTACATACAGGCCTCAACAAGAACAGCTGCGCGCGACGCACGCAATCGCACACTGAAGCAAACAACTTGCTTCACTCCCTCCCGGCACTATACGGGTCGTTTACCGACCAAGAGGAGGCCTCGCTTTGAAAGGCACCATGGCGCAGCCACTCCTGCAAGCCCTGCAAGTCAGCGCTGCTGGCCGTGACCTCTGGGATATTCACCTGAGGATCCACCCTACGAATAACACCTTCACGGTCGCTACCCCGCACGAGACAACCGCCCTTCACCTCGTCCAGCTCAGGGAAGTGGTCCTCCAAAAGACCGCTTACCCTGTCGCAGCCTACATTGCACCGCCGGCGGCTGCTGTGCGTGGAGTCATCTCGCAAGCCTACTGGGAGGAGACGCCGGAGCAGATGCTACGGGACCTCCAGACCCGTAACACGTACGCTGATATCGTTGCAGCCCGCAGAATGGGTAGGACTCATTCCGTTCTGATCACCTTTGCGCACGGACCAGTCCCGCATACCATAGGCTACATGAGTGTAGTGTACAGATGCACGCCGTACAAGGGAAGTCCAGACGCGTGCACGAACTGTCGTCGGCCGGGCCACAGGTATGACGTGTGCCCGCACCCCAAGACTGGTCTCTGCCCGCGGTGCGGAGACAAGCATGAACCGCAAGATGTGCCCTCCTGCATCCCGACCTGCATTCTCTGTGGAGGCCAGCACCTCACGGGCACCGGCTCGTGCATGGCTTGAAATCGCATCGCCCAACCACGCAACCCATCGCCCCAGAAGGCAATGCCCCCTAACAAGGACGACTTTCCTCCGCTGAAAACGACCCTCCGGTCTTCTGCAACACGGGCCTCCAAGGCTGCCGGGACGAACACCAGGACCTCCCAGGACCCGGACGTGAGGGCTCTGCGAGAGGAGGTAAAGCAGCTCAGGGCAGCCCTCTCTACCGCCACCTCTGCTGTATCTCCCCATCCACCACCCCCCTCTCCTTCACCCACCCAACCCGCCCAACCCGCTCAACCTCCCCCTAAAAAAAGAAGGCCTGATGAGAACCCAGTCGAACCAATAGACCTAGACGCCAAATTTCAGGCCTTCGCCCAAAACTTGGAAGCCAGGCTCACAGAGTGCATTACTGCGCAGCTCACTGCACAGTGCCAGCCTATGATTGAATCTACCATTACCCGTCTAATGGATAGAGTCATATGTAGCATCATGACCAAGGTAGAGGAGCGCTTAACTGGCCTAACCTCTGGACTCTCAACGGGCTATCCTCCCACAGTCCCACTCTCCACACCCCTCCTTCCCCTCACTACCCAACAACATGGCTCCTCCGACGGGCCTTAATTCTTTACAGATCATTAAGTGGAATTGCAGGGGCTTTCGGCGAAAGCGCGATCCTCTGCAGCAAATTATAGCAAGTTCGTCATCACCACCAGACATTATCGCCATTCAGGACGCCAATGTTTGCAGGCAGCTGCCAGGATACGCTTTTATCCCCTCAGACCCCACTCATCTTCCTCGGGTGGTCACATATGTCAGTAAATTCTTGCATTACGTGGAGCACGTAATTACCTCCCCTATCGCTAACAGCCTTATTGAAATCTTACCGCCCACACCTGCAAAATCAAGCCTGTTCTTTCTTAACTGCTACCTTCTCCCACGTCAGCCAATTAACTTACTCCACTTACTTCTCAAATCCGCAACCCAGTTGACCGGATCAAACCCCCTACTTATTGCCGGAGATTTTAATTGCGCTCACGTGGACTGGGGCTATCGGCGCACCAACCACAGAGGCACAGTTTTACACAATGAGACGCTGGCCCTTCACCTGAGCATCTTTAATGATTTCAGCTTACCTACGCGGATTGGTAACAGTGTTACTGCCGATACTAGACCAGACCTGACGCTTGGTAGAACCTTGGACCACCTGCAGTGGGAAAGACTGCTTTCCACACTAGGCAGCGATCATTACCTAATTCGAATAACGCTAAACTATCGCCGATCTCAGCGCAAATTTACCATTAAGCACACTAACTGGGACGCGCTCCGCAAACTTAGACAAGCGCAGCCAACACAGGCCCCCTTCGACCTAGACATCTGGATTATTCAGTTGCGAAAAGACATTCGCCAACACACTCAAACGCTCGACTCTACGCCAGACACCCCTGTTATTGACAGCAAGCTCGCCCACCTCCTCCAAGCACAGGACAACATAACGCAAAGGTGGAAGACTCAGAAGCACAATAGGAGACTAAAACTCAAACTTGCCCAGATTCAATCCCAAATAATACAATGTAGTGCCACTCTTTGCAAAGCTAACTGGGCTCAGGTTTGTGACGGTCTCCGCGGCAATCTCTCCACAACCCGCGCTTGGCATCTATTACGGCACATGCTAGACCCCACGCAATCCAGATCTGACTCGCCTTAGCATTCGCCGCCTCGCTCACAACCATCGACAGGACACCGACGCCTTCCTCGCCCAGGTGAAATGCACCTATACAACCCCCGGTCTCCCTTGCAAGTATCCTGATTATGCAGGCCCACCCCAGCCCGAACTTGACGCCCTTATTACAGAATCAGAATTTCGGGCCGCCCTATTGAAATTACGGAATACCGCTCCCGGAGATGATCAAATTATTGCAGCTATCAGAAATCTTGACGATGCTTCCATCTCTGACTTAGCCAACTACTTTAACGAATGTTGGGAGGCAGGTACTCTCCCTGCCTCGTGGAAGCATGAAAACTTATTTTTATTCCAAAACCCCACAAGCCTATCACCCTAGACAACATCCGCCCCATTTCTCTTACATCCTGTCTAGGCAAGGTCTTCGAGCACATAATTCTTGCTCGGCTAACAACGTACATGGAAGACAACCACCTTTTCTCCCACAGTATGCTCGGATTTAGTGCGCATCTATCTGCACAGGACGCCCTACTTCAAATTGCGCATGACGTGCTTGATGATACCATCCCCCACCACACTAAAGCTATCCTGGCAGTTGACCTCACCAAGGCATTTGACAGAATTCGACACGATGCCATCTTAAGGGAACTGCAGGCTCTACAGGTAGGCCCTAAAACCTACAATTACGCTCGCGCGTTTCTCTCGGGCCGCACTGCCTCCCTGCACATAGATCAGATTACCACATCCCCTTATACACTCGGAGAGCTCAGAACACCTCAAGGGGTGGTCTTTTCTCCCCTTTTCTTTAACGTTGCTCTCATCCCCCTAGCTCACAAACTGGCTCTAATCCCACACCTAAAGCATACCCTGTACGCTGATGATATTACCACATGGACCACTCATGGCTCTGACGGGGAAATTGAGGAAACTCTTGAGTTAGCAGCAGACACCATCTCCTCTCACGCGTCATCCATCGGGCTCGAATGTTCCCCATCTAAGTCCGCGCTCTTCCTAATTAGGCCAAAATCTAGCGCTAACTCGCCCATCCAAATCAATTTAAAAGGATCCTCTATCCCCATCACACCCACCCTCCGCATCCTTGGCCTCCACTTGCAGGATTCTGGACGAAATGAACATACCCTTAAAAGGCTCAAGGCCTCCACGCTATCCGTGTTGCACCTTCCACGCCGAGTGTCCTCCCTTAACAAGGGTTTAGACGAAGCGGGCAACATGAAAGTAGTGCACGCATTTACGCTTAGCCGCATTCTATACGCAACTTCATTTCTCAAATTGAACCGCACGGAAACCGAACGCGTGAACGCAATGATCCGCCTTGCGACTAAGGCAGCCCTAAACCTACCTTGTAGCACTAGCACAGCCAAACTTCTTGCACTAGGCATGCATAACACCATTCAGGAACTAGTTGACGCGCACCTTCAGACACAGTACCTTAGACTTGCCACGAGCGCCACTGGCCGCCATATGCTCTCCTCCCTTCGCATCAACATACCCGCTAACCAGTCAACCCTTATACCCATCCCTAGACACATCCATACACCTCTCGTTGTGAAACCCCTTCCTCGAAACGTCCATCCCCAATATCACATCCCTCGCCGCGTAGCTCGCGCTAATGCCCTCCATAAGTACTATGGGCAAGCCCACGATGTCGTTTGGGTAGATGCCGCATGTACAGCGCATGAAGCGGTAGCAGTTGCCCAAAATCCAACCCTACCTCACCCCTTAACTCACCGTCTTCCCTCGGGCTCTACGCCTGAGGAGGCAGAGGAGACCACCATCGCCCTAGCCCTTGCACATTCGGACGCCCAATACATCTTCAGCGACTCCAAAACGGCTCTGTCCAACTTTTCCAGGGGCAGTATTCACGCCCCTGCCTGGCAATTGTTCAACACCCCTACCCAAAATTTACCGCGCATGGTAGAGCTTCAGTGGGTGCCGGCTCACTCTGGGAACCGTGGAAACGAGGCTGCCGATAAATTGGCCCGAGGTCTGATTTGCCGGGCTCAGGACAGTCTCGATCCAGGATTCTCGAGGGAGCGGGCGCACACCTTTGCGGAGCTCACGCAAATACCCCGTTTGGATCGTCGAACTTAGCCTTCTCCCCACCCCTCTCTTGCGCACTCCCAACAGATCCTCTTCAGACGCCTCCAGACCCGCTCTCTGTCATCCCCTCAGCTTTTATCCCACTATTGCGGCCCATCCCCTGCATGCTCCCTAAGTGGTGACCCCCACGCCACACTCTCCCATATCCTTTTCGGCTGCCCTGCTGACACTCCTCCGCGGGGACAGCACGCCATCTCGAGCTGGGAGGACTGGGAGGTCCTGCTTATGTCTGCAGACCCGACATAGCAGCTTGCTGCGGTTACTCGGGCTGCCGACGTCATGTCCCGGCATGACCTACATGATGCAGTGCGGGACCGCGCAGTGGCCCAGGGACCCAGCTGGGTCTAAAACTCCCTTGCTGAATAAAGTTTTTCTGTCTGTCTGTCACAGTGCCGTGCAACCGCAGAAACAAGCAGCGAGCACAACTGAGGAATATCCAGGGGCGGTTACCACCCCTGGAAGTTTCGCTTGAAGAAGTTTGGCGGAGCTTTGGAATATTCTGCGTTCTGCATTCTGCTAAAGCGTCACCTACAGCCTTGCTGAAGAGCTGTCCAGCAAGAGAGACTTTCATCGGCTGACTTTTCCAATCTATGTATGACTGCCTCAACGTATTAGCTAAATGGACCCCTTCTCCATACTGAACACCATGGAGGTCCTCAATATGCTTCCAATTAACCATTCCACCGACTTCATCTGCAATGATTTTTTTTGGTCACAAAGTGTGTTGCGCAGGAGCTTATGCATATAACATGCATCCAGCGTTGCAAAAACTGGTTGGTTTGTAACTGGATGTGGGAAAGATGCATTCAGTTCAGCAGGGTCAAGCTTGCAGCCAAGGCTACGCAACGTTGATAAGTTTTCTGCAGAACCATCGCATGTGAAGTTCACAACATGTGGTCCTTTTTCATGAGCATAAGAGAGAGCCTGTAGAACCGGGCTGCTCCTTTGCTCTCCTGTAAGTCCATCAACTAAAAAATAACCAATTGGAACTTTCCGTCGTCTATTAATCGCTACCAGCATTAAAACTAATGCGTATTTAACGATTCGGAAGCAGTCCTCGTTTTCCTCAGTTCCCATATCGACATACCCATGAAATATTTTCCCATCCCACTCTACATGCCTTCGAAATGCCATTACATCGACAATCAAGTTACAAATTGTCTGGTGCAGTGTTTGAACTTTGATTAAGTTTGATTACTTTGATTTGTTTGATTTGTAAAAGCAGCAGCATCATGAATTCTCTGGTACCATTTCGACAAGGTCTTTTGATTCTGTAAGCAGGTGTCAAATGCAGCTCGCACATAGTTGTAGGCCTTTGGTGAATAGAAGGGTAACTTTAGGGTCAAGGCCGGTGAATAAACAGTTGACATTGCTGCCCCTGACTTCTGTGCCATTTCACGAATCAAGAGGTCTTTGTTCGGTCCTGCAAGGCTTTCCAGCGTTGCGGAGCCTTCATCGATAAGAATGCGGTTTTTTGGTTTGGTTAAGTCATTGACAACATCCGCTAGATGGACGACTTTGCGTGTAAGCCGGCGGCGGGACTGCTGCAAACTTATAATTTTCTTTTTGCTTGCAGCTTGTAGATTCGTGTACCGCTTAACTTGGCTTCGCAGAAAAGCCTTTTCGGGAGTATCTTCTAGGGCCTGCAGCTGAAATGACGTTTAACCCAAACCAAGCGCTACCTCATCGCACATTTCTAAGAAAAACGTAAATAGCTAAATACATTAGCTCATTACATGTCTGAAAGTTGCATATTAGATAATGCAAAGTTGTCAGTGCAAAAGTTAACAATTTACATGCCTAATCCACTAGCATTTAAGTCTTTGTATTGATATAACGTTATTTTATGCACGAAAACAGATCAGGCAGCCCCACAGCAATGCTGTACAAAAACCAAAAAACGTTTTAAGTTAATTGTGCTACAACATAAGAATTTTATCTAGGCAACCGTTTCAATTGTGCAAAAGTAATTCTTAGGAACAAAAGGTATCCGATCGAGGTGGTTCGTTTCCTTCAAGATGATTTTTAGCTACATGGCTTGATAATTCATCTTGGAACAATTAAAGATAAAGACAAAATAAAGAATCTATTACGAAATGTTAAAAATGCTCGCATGATAAAGCTGACTTTTTTTATTTGTGTTGCACAGACTACTAGGATGTGGCTAGCTTGCAAAGACGGAGGGAGAAGAGGCATCCATACTTTCATCATGCTGCCTTCAACTGCCTGGCTAAAGAAAGATGACCACAATGCATGTAAGAAAAAAATTTGTTCCACTAAAGTAATAAACTTAAGGTTCTCATTATAACTGGTGCACGAACGGAAAGAAATTTGATAAAAACTTAAAACATGAACCGCACAGAAGAAAATTAGATGTCTTCTCTTTTTTTCGTTTCAAGCGAGCTTTCGATGCTCGTAAAACTTAAGCCTACCTTCACAGCTTTGTGTTTATGGTCAAATAGAATGTCACTTTTCGCATGTCAAGGCACACTGAAGTCATCACAAATATGGCATTGGCATAATAAGCAGTAAAATTCTTTCTAAAGTAAACAAATTGTGATTTCCTAGGAGCAATGTTTCGGATGCAAGGAAGCAAAAAGATACTGTCAGAGAGAGCCGTAAAGGTATTTCTCGACATATATATGTGCGAAATCAGTTAATGATACCTAATAAATTGTCCCTTCACTGATTAACGTATTTATCTGTTTCAAAAGGACCGTTTTGCAACATTTGAACACAACTAAAATGTGCAGATAAGTCTGCCTTCGAAGAACATTGTAAAAGCCATTTGTGTACTCTGCCACCAATGTCTGCGGCCGCTTTGTAAACAGCTCCAGAGCACCAGTCAAGTTGTAGGCAGCAACTTTTAGCCCTGGAGACCGTGCAGTTTTCTGGTGAATAAAGAATTGAATTGAATTGAATTGTGTACGCCCGATGCCCCTACAAACTCTGGCCTCCAGATATTTTCAGCATCTGCAGTTTTGCAGCCTTTCCAGAATGCAGCAGCACATATAACTGTCAACAACATGAACTCTGTTGTTATATTCGCAAAATATTATAAACAGGTAGAGCACGCAAACACACAAAAGTCATTGTAGAAAACATAGATGTACCCTAAGGGTAAGCCCACCACTTTGACATATTGTAAAAGCGACCCTCAAACCCTAAGACCTCCGACTTGAGCACTATGCATAAGTTTTACCCTTAATAAACTGCAAATAGGTCACGCAAACATCTTGACATTGCAGGATATGAACATGCACATACTGCTGTTAGATTGGATTTTAAGTTATTGGGGGTGCTTGACTTACCAAGACATCTTGCGATGCTGACAAGTCACTTAATACGTCCCCAGTAATATAAACAAACATATCTGCAATGTCCATATCTTCTGAGGGCACCTGAGAAGCTGCCTGTAATAGTTCACACCAGTAATGAATCTTGTCCACTGGAGGTGAGTGTTTTTCTTTTCTTTAACGGCACTGCCTAATGAGAGAGATTGAAAAAATTCAACATACTGTTTCCTCTTGAGGCGTTTGCATCTCTCGATGAAAGGTGCTCACGGCTTCTGTTGTCAATAGCTCAGTAAAATAAAACCCAATATCAAATATCTTTTCTTCTAGCTTACAGGGGAATGTATTTTGCTGCTCAGTTTCAATGCGAGGAGTAAGGAAGCTGTTCTAATTTTGTGCGCTTGCCTAAGAATAAATGTACAATGCGTACGTTCGTCATCGAGAGAAGCCAATAGAAACGGTAACTTATTATTATATATTAAGGTTGAATTTTTCCTTCGTATTAAACAAATGCAGCCACAAATAGCAGCTGTCTCTCAGCCTTACCAATCCAGAAAAAAAAAACTCTTTTGCGCGAGGTTATTGTTGAATTGAATTAAGAAAAATTAAACCGAGTACACATGTAGCAAAGTATATTTGCAGTCATACAACAGAGAGGATGGCCTTTTTGTTTTGTCTCGCGCACGAATAAGCCTGGTGTTCATATTCCAGGACATTAGAAGTACAGGTGCTCAAGCGGCAGTAAAGTACGGCATTTTTTGAAAAAGATAGGATACAAATGCCATTCTTGTCGCGTTGCAAGAGCAATGATTCCCGCTTTGAACCTCGCTGTGTTACCCAACTAGCTTGGTAACTTCGTTTCCGAGGACTGTTTGACGCGTTATTTTCATATTTCACAGACTGGTTCATCTCTCTGCATAGAGGAACTCTCTAGCACGCAAAGGCAAACAGCCAGTCCAGCAAAAAGCAGAGGACCGAGTGTATATACGTTCGCGCTCAGCCGAGACGTGGAAACCCGAGACTGCGCGCACTTTTGCTCCCTCGAAAACCACCACCATAAGAGTCAAACGTGACCTCGCAGCGGAGCGGTGATGCCGCTGAAGACACATATACGTAAAGCAACAAAAATGCGCCGTACGTGCCCCTAGCTTTGACGTCGCCTAGCGAGGCAAAAGTTGCCGGAAATTTATGTGTGTATTTTGCTTATTGAAAGAATAACTATTTAACTATTTGCTTGAAATAATCGTGGGCAAGAGTGAAGACGAACACGATATCGTAGATTCCACAAACCTGGAAAATTGACGGCTCGGCTCTTTGTTTGAGCCTACCTGAACCCATAAAACCTTCAGATCTGAACTTAATAGAGCAGACACAGCTCCATTTCGATGGCGTCCAAGTTTCGTCGCGCTACAGAGCTTCTCTCTAGAGTTTTCAGTTTATGATCTTTTGGAAACCTGTTGTGAAAGGTGCAAACACATATCAAGATATGTGAAATTGAATCGACATTCGGTGTAAGTAACGCCATTTTTGTCCAAAGTCACACTAAAACGATTTTCGTATTAGACATTACATAGCCATGCCCTAGTCGGCAATATTTTTGTCTCTCAAGGAATGAGCACAGCGTGCTCAGTCACCGATGGAACGAAACCTTAAGACGGCGTGCTTCCGTGTGGTTCCTCCATCCCGGCACGCACAATTTCATTGCACAGCTCAGACGACCCAGCCGCACTTCGCAAAACACACGGGCGCACTGAGGCGCTGGCTTCGTTGCACATACAAAACTCCAAGATCCATGGCTTGTCTGCGCTTCTCCAATTTCGAGCGCTGCCTCGTTGGTCGCCTGACGCAACACAGTGAGAGAGCGAAACCGATACCGAAATCCGGCTAAGAGCTACCGCTGCCTTGTCACATGAGGGCCTATTTCTCATTATTCTTGCCATTATATTTTTTTATGACTAGGCTTCAATATTATGACGTCACGCTCCCTCCTAGCGGTTTACAGCATGCGATCCGCGACGACACTAAGGAGGAGGCTTACCCCTAGCCCCCTCTACTGCGCACTGCGTGGAACGAGAAACGAAACATGTGTTATGCGCATGCGCCATGAAGTGACGCATTCAGGCGCGGGATGGCGCGATCACGTGCGCTCCCGTCGTTCATTTCGCCGTAGTCTTCG
>JARKHS020010670.1:0-97500 GCA_030143305.2 Amblyomma americanum
TTTCAGTATTCTGAGCTTCCTGGCGCCAAAATTCTATGTTCTTAACAAATTTCTCAGTATGTAAAAAATTGAAAATTGGTTTTGGGGGAAAGGAAATGGCGCAGTATCTGTCTTACATACCGTTGGACACCTGAATCGCGCCGTAAGGGAAAGGATAAAGGAGGAAGTCAAAGAAGAAAGGAAGAAAGAGGTGCCGTAGTGGAGGGCTCCGGAATAATTTCGACCACCTGGGGATCTTTAACGTGCACTGATATCGAGCAGCACACGGGTGCCTTGCGTTTCGCCTCCATCGAAACGCAGCCGCCATGGCTGGGTTCGAACCCGGGAACTCCGGATCAGTATCCGAGCACTCTAACCATTGAGCCACCACGGCGGGTGTTCAGTATGTCGCTGTTCGTCTCTTTTTCGACTTGCCTTTAAATTTATGTTTGGTGCCTAATAAAAGCTCCGCTCAGTGGCCAAATTATTTTAAACAACAGAAGAAAAGCTCTGAAGTATGGATGCTGCGGACACAATGAAGATAACTTCCAGCGTGCGCGCAAACAATGTCTTGTTTACGCATTACGTCTTACATCTTGGTACCAGGATTACACCGATGGGTGCTCTGAACAAGGACGTTGTTGAGTGTGTTATGTGTTCAATATTTTTTCTGAAATATACACACCGCCAAGTGCGTTCCTGGCTCAGACAGTGTAGCTCTGTTTTAACTTCCTGCCCTCTAATAAATCATCCAATGAAAGAATCGGTTTCGAGGAAAGCAAAGACGGTGTTACCTGTCTAACCTATCGATGGACACCTCAAATGCGCCTTGAGGGAAGGGAGGGAGAAGGAAGAGAAAGAGTTGCCATGGCGGAGAGCTCCGGAATAATATCAACCACCTGGGGATCTTTAACGTGCACTGACATCGCACAGCACACGGGCGCATTTCGTGTTTCGCCTCCATCGAAACGCGGCCGCTGCGGCCAGAATTGAACCAGCGTGCTCCGGTGGTGTAGCCGAATGCCTAACCATTGATCCTCCTCGGTGGGTTACCAGGTCTTCAATTCATTCTAGGGTATAGAGACACGCCATCCTCATCCTCTGCTCAAAGGGGTTAGGAGTTGCAGGGCTGCTACAGGAGCCCTATACTACGTCACCATGTGGGAGAAAAGGCGCCTTAAAGTTTTCGACACAGGCGGGGCCTGTCCTTCGTTCTGTTTGTTCTGCTTCACTCCCGTCATCCATTCCTCCATTCCTGTGTAGTGACATAGTTTCTGAACTATTCTTTCTTCGGAACAGCCTTGTAGCCGTGTGCTGCTTAAGTGACTGATGCAACAGGATCGATGAAATTTTCGCAATTTATTTATCTGCAAGCTGCCATTAAAACATTTGTAGCTTTTTTGCCTTAAGGCTGTCGGATTTCATTTTGTGTGTGTTCGAATCCTATTATTAATTTATGCTTTGCGGAAGCAGACACGTTATTCATGAGTAATCTTTTGCGATCTTAGCAATCAGCATCTCTCTGAGAATAAACTTTTCTTGCAGAAACGCTACCTGCCAGACCATATTGTTTCCGGTTGTTTTAAAATCAACGACGAAAAGTGGTTCAGTCTAGAACCCAAGCGTTTGGTCTTCGTGCAGTGAACGAGTGGTGACTTATTCTCTCTTTTAAAAAACGCGCATTCAAGTAAAGGTACCATTCTATCTATAGTTTTTCAAATTGTTGTTCCGCAGTTTAGAGGAGCTTAATGAAAGCTTATCAACAAAAATAGTCACGTGAGCCGGATCACGAAAGTACGAGCATTGACCTGTCGATTGGAAACACAAAGCTGCACGGCAGCTGGTTGTGGTTTCGCTTTTAATTGTGTTTCGCTGAAAAAAAGTGCACCGAACATAACCTAACCTAGAGACTCAGTGCTGGTAAAGAATTTTTGATGGCGAGAAATTAAGCAGAGTTCTTGTCGCATTACTTGGGGGCAATTCACGGGCAAGCGCTAACGGTACTTACGGCTGGGCTCATGCCCACGAGCTTCCTACAGTGTTTATTTGTTGTTTTTGTGGGTGCTTTTCTTCTTTGGACGCCAAGCCTCCTCTGCCTCTGCCTGTATACTCACTGCTGCCTTGTTTGTCTGCAGCTGTGGTGAATTATGGCAGTATGGACGCACAGTAAACTATTTGGACTTCTGGTTTCATTTTAGTTAGGATATTGGCCTTAGATATCTACGACAATAGCTTAGAATTATATTGTTTCTCCTTAGCAAGATTTATAACGTGCGACGTTAAATCTCCTATCTTGCGTACTCTCACCAGGTGTCGCTACCTAACGCCAACAAGAAGAATCATTGTGTCTTTCTTCACCTGAATGATTTAGTGTTGCTTTAATATTTATTTAATATTATGTCTGTTATCTCCATCAATGTATACTATCCTGTTTGCATTGACCATCAGTTTTTCCTACAGTGTAGATGATCAGCCAAAGCGCTGCCGTAAGAAAGTACATCACACTCTCTTCGTGCGAACGTTGCGCCAGCCGCATGTGGCCAGTCAGCACTGAGATCAAACACGCTAGGCTTTTTTTCCGCTTGCCTCACCTCTTTCCATATTCAACCTCCGCAAGTCATCAGCCTTGCGGCTGCCTTGAAAGCCTTCAAGTTGGTATCACTTCTAGACAACAAAGCCGATCCCACTTCAGCTTATTTTTTGTAATAGCGCTTCGCAAAACTTGTTCTGGCACTCTGGTGCTTTTCTTTCAGCAGAAATTTCCAAAAGTACGCTCATCGGCTTATTTCTCAGCTTCCTTCTCAATGCATATCCCTACAGCCTAATCCAGGACGTCCCAACTTCATTACATTTGCTCCTGGAGCGACTTTATTCAGATGGAATCTTTTACACCCTGCCTTGTTCAAACTGTGAAGACGACGTTATGTCTGATGGGCCAGCTATCACTAGTATTTGCGAAGCGAAAGTGGCAAGAAAAATTGAATGTATGTTGAAAAAAATTTGTAAAAAGTTTCTTTTCGCAGTCAAACGCCGGGCGTACCTGGCATAAACCTTGTACATATCACTGTTTCAAGAATTTTTCTAATGTTTGCAATATTTCCGGGAAAAACTTGTTTCTTTCCTCGTTTTATTCGAGCATTCAAAATTTACGTAAATTTTACATCTTTAGTAGGGATCCCGCAAGGGCTGCTTTTTCTTGGTGTTATCATTATCGCATGCCAAATAGCATTCATTTTTTGCGTTGCCAATTGTATTGTGCAACTCTTACTCAATTTCTCACTGCGTTCCTTGCTGAGTCTTTCATTTGGTATCCTCTTGTTTTATGTATGTTCAGCAAAGTGTCACTTAATATGCTGATTGCATTCCTTAAACTCTTACGATAGTGCCGCAATTGAGGTGTACCTATCAATAAAATGAATGGAAATAAACAAACGAATAGGTTGTGTCTTGTTGAAGAGCGAGTCAATCTCGCTTTGAAAAAAGTTAACGTATCTACTTTGAGGAGGGCTACCATAAGTTCATTAAATGCTCTGTATTCGAAATGAGAGGAAAAAGAAATAAAAGAGGAAAATGGGGTGCTTGTAAAGTTTGATGATTCAGGTATTTACTCTTGTTATCTTGCGAACTGCGAAGATGGCTTCATCGCTGTTTCGAGGCTTCTTGTCAAAGATCGAATTTCAAGCTCGACCTCATCCACGCATCTGTTGCTCGGCTTGCCAAACAGACACAAACAACACGCGCGTCCAGAGACAAATCGAATCCGCCCCGGGAAGCGGAGGCGTCCTGTAGGTCGCCTGGCACTGGCGGTATGTATTATGTCTAGGGTCGCATCGACGGGTAATGTTCCGAACCGAAGATATCAGGCTGAAGTGCGGCGGCGGACTATCCTCGAGGGGCACTGCGGTGGAGATTGGATCTGCGGGATTTGTTACGGCAGCTTGTTCTTGGACGGGGCCTCTCAGCGCGGCTGGAGCTTTCTTCGGTTTGCCGGCGAACAAACACATCATCCCCCCCCCCCCCCTCCCACCTTTCACGCGGAAGGGCACCTGAGGAGGTTATGAATATGTCTGCTTGTTTGTGCTATACAGGCGTTTGCGGGTGGCTGTTTTGATCCCGTAACTCTTGCGTGACTTCTGTCGACTTTCTGATCAGCTCCTTTCGTACTTGCTGTCTTCATAGAGTGCGATAAAAGCACGCAATTTCTTCCGCTTTCACTATTTTGCGCTCACCGTACATTGTAAGTCTTTCTCCGCGGAGTTGGTACTGAATGCGTCTAAGAATCCTAATTTTAATCCGGAAACAAATGGCACCTCACGTGCTTAGCTTACCCATAGAAGGCGCACTGAATATGCCGTATATTTGAGCACATAGTTTTTAATGACGATCACAAATGTCTTTCTTTTTTTTGTTCGTGTAAGTTGCGCTTTGCGAATGGGTTTGTGTGTAATTAGGAACAGCGGAAATATTAAGAGTATTTTTGTTCCTAACGTTTGCAAACTCTCTGGCTTGCAGAAGGCATCCCTCAGCTGCAGGGCGTTGACAAGTTCCGTTTCCTCAAAGTTGCGGCAGACTCAAATGAGAAGATATATATAGGCGAGGCCTTTAACCAACCGCGCTGGGTAAAGGCGTCATCGAGAGTGAAGGCGCATTCTGGCCGCCGTGCCGTATTGCAGCACCCCGGGATCTGTGAGAAGAGATACGCTGCAGCGCACTTCACTGCTGCACTGACCACCACACCCCCTGCTCAGAGCTCAACCTGCATAGCTAAGCTGAATCATTCTAGAATAAGCGAGAGCAGAGGGAGCGGCAGGGAAGAATGTATGTCACATATAACTACAAAGTAAACCAGAAATACAGAAGTTGAGGCCAGGCATGCCTGATGTTCAGTTGGTCTTTCGCGGAAAAGAATCGTGTTTTACCATTCTTTGTGCTGTCCGCATCTTTAACAATCAGCACAGGTTTCGATGGCAAGTTAAATTAATTTGCATGCGGAATAATATCTCGAATATACAGATTTCTCTCGGACGACACTGCGGTCAGGAAGGCATGATTATTGTTATTTCGTTTATCAGTGCAAATAGAATGACCATTAGAATGTTTCGTTCTGTTAAACGATTTCGGGGAACTTGTTGAATGTTAAAGCTTTTTTACTGTTCTTGTTTTAATATTCTAGTTTATAACAAGCAAGTATTGATGTTGAAACGTGTCGTACATGGTGCATTTTCCGGCAACGAAAATAGATGGGTATGGTGTAGGTGCGTATTTACGCAGAAAACGCTTCTCCGCATTTTACTACTATTCAGTTGTTCTAGGCAAAAATAGCGTAGTGGGATAGACATTTATTCTTACTGCTGCCCAGGATCTTTTTATTTAAAGTGGGAAAAGAGCTTTGCCTTTTAAACCTGAGTCCTATCAAAAAGAAATCGTTAGTGTTTAGCGAAATGTCATCATGCGGCTACTCGATAAAGCTAAAAAAGCTGAACGTTGCTGCCAAGGTATGCTGTCGCCCACCATATAGGAGAAATATCACCGAGACGCTGACGTTCCGATAGTATTTGTTTTACTTAGGCTCACAGTATACCTTTTTCTTTCATTTATCGTGAACACACTAGCAATCAGACATCTAGCATTTAAACTGCAGTTGTCTGCGCTTTGTTCGCTCGCTTGACACCAGCTGCCGCAAGTATACCACTGTTTAAAGAAATCGAGATTTCATCATTCTTTTGTCTACGACCTTTCGTTTCAGTTTTCTATTTTTCAACTGTCAACACCACGCATCTATTCAGAAAGAGAAGCTTTGTTTCTCAATTTCAGTTCCTGTAACAGCTCTTTTTGGTCCAGTTGTTTGTTGCTGCCGTGTTTGTTGATATGGTTACAGCCTCTTCCCTGCCTCTGACGTTCACGCTGGAGACACCAGAGTTGTCAGCAGGGTCCGCTTTGGCGACTACCTAGGCGCCTGCATGAGAGGGTGGGCGGCGGCGGCTTAAAGCATGCCTCAGCGGTGCTCACACGATATCGTGGTCGGCGTCGTTGCGGCCGGGGCGTCGTTGCGGCCTCACGCGTTTCGCTGTCTTCTCACTGCTTCTCTCTCCTTTCTCCTTTATCTTCCCTAACCGCGCAGCGCCCCCTTTCACTCCCCTCCTCCCCGGCGATCCCTACATTGTAGGAGAAGATGGCCGCGGGATGGAGGGACTCGCGGGTCGCTTCAACGGAGGGGAAAATCTCCGGCTCCTCTACCAAGTGGAAGGAGGTGAGCTCAGCCGGCCGAGAAATACACTCGTTTCACCACCGGTGCTGATGCTCACCGTTCAGTCGCCTACCTCTTCTTCCGACTGCGTCACTGGTTTCTTTGGTCTTTTTTCCTTACATACCTCTTCTGCTGCACGTTTCTTCGCTGTTGTCCCTTTCATGTCACCCCCTCCGTTTTCCATTCCCCTCCGTGCGAGGCCTTCTCCCTCCTCCTCCGTCGCCGTTTCCAGCGGGTCTGGCAACTCCGGTACCAACTTACCCCCATTTTCTTTATTCTCTCTCTCTCTCTCCCTATTTTACACGCGTCCGCAATTTTTTTTTCTGCTTAAAACGTTGCTATTATGCTTCTAGGCATTTTTTGCGGAGTCGCTTACGCTTCATTTTGCATGGACGCTTCTCTCATACTTTTTTACAACGCTCTCCCCTTGCCTCCCACCCAAACCACGTCCTCTTGCCCCTGTCGCATGAAATAGCTCATGCGCTTTCTGGTTTTGATGGCTCGTGTACACACCTGCTGATTTTTCCTATGAGGTGTCAATCTGTGCTGTCAGTTGCCGGCCACGCCTCACCGCCTTCCCCGTGGACACTTCGGCGTACATCTTTTCCCCTCGGCCCCTGCCACCTCCATGAGCGGTTTTTATGTCTTGTTGCCACCTCGTGAAGGTATCAGATTTATTATCTTTTTTTCAACAACGTCTAAATGTTCGCTGCTGTTCGGCCAACGTGTCTCAAGCGGCGGTATTTAAAATTGACCTCTTGTCATTCTTCCTGCCGCCGTAGGCGTTAAAGAAACACTTTTCCTCATCCGATGCCGCGGGGAACAAAAGCGCTGTTCCCTTGGTATTTTCTTCTCGCACTTCGCCTTCCATACATTGCCTCTCGCTTGTAACCTTTTCCGAATGTCAGTCGCAACTGATATCTACCTAAAGCTTTCAGCGCTACCTGTTTCATTCCTTCTTTCGTGATGTCTACTTCTATATTCCTCCATTATAATATTGCTTTCACTGCAACGTCAATAAGAAAGAATTTGAAATGGACACCATGAATGAAATCACAGTCGCACGTGTAGTAAGGGCTACATATCGATTCAAAAGCTGGATGGAAAACGCAAAAGGGGAAGCCTGGAAGGTGGAGTCAGTAGGCCGGAGTTTGGCTTATTGTTCAGCTTGTCGAAAATGATCAGTGTTTTACATGTAGGCCCGTGCATGCCACAGAGAGCTTAACGAGTTATTCATGGCGAAGCACGGACGTTGTGCCAATCGGTCGGAATGCTTATCACCGTCTAGGGCAAAAGAATAGTAAGCCGTTATGTTTTTCTTACTTCAGTAAGCTGCTGTGTGAAAACTGCGACTGGCACTAGGCCAAACACGCATGATTTTTTTTATTTGCATTGCCGCTGCTCATTTCCTTTCTTTGAAATTAAATTCATGGCTTTACGCGTAGCCCTGATGGGCTGACGACCCATTTGTTGAATATATTTTTATTTGTTTGTGCATGTCTTAGAATGTTTCGCGAACTGTGCTCACGGGACCGACATATGTAGCTTGCAATCTATGATATCTGGGGAATTAGCTTAGTAAACAGAACACCGAGCTTCATTCGTTAACAGCAATTAACGCCGAAAAAGATATGGCGCTCAAGGCACTTTGTTCGCGGACGTCACTTCGCCGCTACCAGATGCTTGCGTGTTAGGTCGTTAGGTACAGCATGCGTGTCAGATAGTTAGGTGCACCACTGGTTGAGCTGCATTTGAAACATCGGGCAGAAAAACAAAATTACCCGTACTTTCTTTGTTTTACAGAACACCGAAGCTGGAGCACCATCTACGAACCTTCATATTGTTGTCACTGAGAGCATGCTAATTAATATTGTCGTGTACACAACACTCTCCGCAATATTTACTTACAGTGCACACTCTGTATCACCAAAATTAGAGTACTGTATTGCATTGTGGTGTTCATCATGCATGACTGCAAAAGCGCTCCCTGAAAAAACTGCTCTTTCTTTAAAAAAGACGCACAGTACCGAACGGGGCATTGGTCATCGAACCGTGCAAGCACTCGTAAATTTACCTCGCTCACTCACTCTCTATCACACATCACTCACTCGTTTCTAGAATCACTCACCGAGTAACTCACAGATTCACCGATGACAAACATTATCAGTAAGCGCGCGCAAGTAAGCCCCCTCCTGTGGTCACCAGCTGGCGCGACAAGCGACTCGTAGACGCGAACTGCAACAATGTCGGGGTGCCGTGCATAATTAACCGCTTCGAGATACTAAAGTTAAGAGCTTCGACTTCCTCGTGGTGCTTACTTGTCAGGCCAACAACACAACGTCAACCCCGCACCATCACGCTCCATTACGCTCGATATGAACCGTGGTGGGATGCCGCTTTCTAGCATTACTCTTTTATCCTCCACCTTAATGAAAGGGGCAATGGTTTGTGGGTGCACTTTGTGTAAAATCTGTGTAGTTCCTAGAATAAGTAGCTCTGAAATTAATCACATAGGCGTTATACTGTTGCCATGGGGCCGTTTTGCTGAGAAGGAGAGTGGTGGGGCCATGCACTAGTGGCGAAGATCTTGCCCCTTTTTCTATAACATAAATGTGCAAAAATTTTAGAGTGACATCTGCCTCAAGGGCGGTGCGGGCTGGGCAATATTAACTTTAATTCTTTTTATGGTTCACTCTACTATATGTCTGGCAGTAATAGCTGCGATGTAGCTGCTCAGTGTTGCTCACCTCCTCACTCAGAGTAGCGCACTGCGAAGTTCTCTCATTGCTGCAGCGTTTTTTTTTTTTCATTATATCTGGCACAGAGAAGCTCACCTTCACGGAACAGCACGACATCGCTTTCAACCCTCGCTTTGTCTCGGAATTAGCGTCATGAACGCAGCCCAACACATGTACATGGTTAAAGCTTTATATAACGTTGCAGCATGGTCCTACTGATTACAAATAGCGCTCATTTGACTATTTTTGCTATTAAGACACTGTTTATAGATGTATTTTCATGCTGAAACATTTCTTCCAGCTATAAGCTATCCAACGACTCTTTAGGACACCGCTTGAAGACTGAAACGAAAGATAAGTGCCGGTGACTTCATTAAGGAGCACCTCCGCGTAGCTTCCACGGAACACCAATTAAAAGTTATGCGGAATATTTTCCCCCTATTAGGGGAGGTGATAGATCTTCTGATGACAATACGGTGTATTTGTTTTAAAAGTTATGTGGAATATCTTCGTCCTAGCAGGATGCATAATATGTCCTCCGATGAAAATACAGATGTATTCCAGAAAACTTTTTCTAAGCTTGTAAGAATGACAATGTGATGGATAAACATTCGACTAACGCATGGATTTATGTATTGGCCTCAACCTGCTGTATGTAATTTTCAATGCTCATAATTAGCATGTTGAAAAATTTAAATGCGCTGAATTAGCGTGTTAAGAAATGTAAATGCGCTGAAATTTTAAGCAATAAGTTGAGCACGAAGTTTTCAAGTAGAACTGTGGAAGCAAGTTGACAAATGCTTACTTAAGATATTTTCTTCAATCTGACTTTAGCGCGGTGCCTTCTTTTTAGCTCCAAATAAATCCTCAGAATAATAAGTGCTGGATATCAGAAATATCATCTGACTACGCACTCTCGCGCCGTTATGTTTGCGCCCTCAGGCTGAAATGAATTAGAAAAATCTGCAACAATTAAACGCGCTACAAGTAACAATCTTAGTTCAGCGACTAGCTTGGGCGCTTATTTTTCTGAAATGATGACGCTGCTGACTATAGACGCGACAGTATTATTATAAGATGTCATCTGTGCTTTGGCGTAAATGGCGACAGTGCGAATTCCTTCCTGTTGTAGCGTCAAATACAAAACAAAAACGAAGTGTCGTACGCTCACCGCAGAACCATAGCTGGGACTGGTGATTTTCTCATTCAATGCGGGCTTTACGAACCATGTTCCATCAGCCATGCACAATAGAGGGGGCTGAAATCGCGGCGTGGGAGCGCATAATCACGTGACAAATTTTAAATATTGCTGGTTACAGTAGGCTTCACCTCACAGGTCGGGTTTCGATGACTGGAAAGTCTATGATCCGTCGAGGCAAGCGGAGTTGTCCAATGACCCTTTTCCTAAGCATTTCCCCACAGAGCAGCCGAACACCATGCAGACCGGGAGGACCTTGTACCCATTACTAAAGCGGTGGCACTGGAGGTCGTACCCATCACCTGCTGATTTCGAGGCGGATGCTAGAAAAAAAAAAATAGAGCCAAGCTATAGTTACTTTCAATGAAGCAATTTAAATCGGGTTTTCTTATCTTGTCCTACCGTTTTTACGTCTACAGTTTCACTCTAAATTTGAGAATTAAAAAGTTGGTAATTGTTTTGCGTATTACCAAATATGGCACATTGAAAATATAGTGACCTGGACAAGGCGACTGGATATAATCATGCGCGTTATAAATCTTCGTAGAGCGGATTGTGTGCGTGTGTTATTTTTTTATTTGGCCCATCTCAGGTGAAGCGCCCTGTATACGAGCCTCAGCAAAACCGCTATGAGCACCATTCAGCTGGTTTCATTTTGCACCCCAGCACCCACTTATTTTATTATTACCTACCCTATTTTCTGCTACATGGTGAAAGTTACAGAACGGCCGATCAGTAACCGTGCACACATATTTATTTGCGCCTGTTAGTTGGTGAGTGTTTCTAATATATTGAAAGTAATAATAAACTGAGTGCGCAGTCGGTCACAAGAATTTGTGCGTGGGTGGAAACTTATCACGTTACCGAGGCCCTTGTCCTCTTGAACACCACGGACAGGCACGTGCCCTATTGCAAATATGACACCGTCGTTCATCCAGCTTCCGATAAAACTTCTCGACGCGATCCTGTTCTTGTATTTGCTGTTTAATTCCATTAATCAAAACATACAACGGAAACAGAAAGGAGTGAACGCATCTCAGTGAACTTTGTTGCCTTTGGGTGCCAGGATATTTGATGCTATACCGTCGCGCGTTAGTTCGCGAAGCAGATCCTCAGTAACAAAGCAGTGTTGTTGTTCTGGCAGCGGGCTGTTGGCTGGTGTCCGCTTTCGACTTTCGTCCTCGTTTGTCTGCGGCACAACCGCGGCAAAGATACTGGGGATGAGACCATTCATAGAATTTGAGCTTGTCTGCTCGTCGAGTGGGTCACCACTTCTAGTTTAACTGATTTGGTGAAAAAGTGGCGAGCGAATTCGCTCACTTTCGAGGGTGAGGTTGGCCGTTCATTGGTTCATATTTCAGTTTTTTTTTTTCGTTTTCACTGTGCTGTTCCCACTTGCACCCGCTTCAGTACCTGACATTTCCAGCAGAATGTGGAACCTTTTGTGCTTGTTTCTTTGCCTTTGGGTCTTTATTTTCAACTCTGAATAATTTTTCAATAGCCTCTTGTTCTCGTCTATTCATGGGCGTTTTCGACTGTACAGCCGGATAGCTAAGGAAGCAACTTACTTTGTATTTCATTCTTTGCAGCAATCGAATGAATGAAGGAACGGAAGAACAAATCAATCAATCAGTCAATCAATCAATCAATCAATCAATCAATCAATCAATCAATCAATCAATCAATCAATCAATCAATCAATCAATCAATCAATCAATCAATCAATCAATCAATCAATCAATCACTAACTTAAACAAACAAATAAACAATAACACGAATAAACAATAATTCAATAAATCAATCAGACAGACATTCAACCTATAATTTATTCAGTAAATCAGACAGACATTAAACCTATAATTTATTTAGTAAATCAGACAGTCAGTCAACCTATAAATCAGTCAATCAATAAACTGGCCAGTCAGTCAGTAAACCTAAAGATCAGTCAACTGGTCAGTCAGTGAGCCAACCTATAAATAAGTAAACTGGTCAGTGAGTGAGCCAACTTGTAAATCAGTCAACTGGTCAGTCATTGAGCCAACCTAGAAATCAGTCAACTGGTCAGTCAGTGAGCCAACCTATAAATCAGTCAACTGGTCAGTCAGTCAGTCAGTCAGTCAGTCAGTCAGTCAGTCAGTCAGTCAGTCAGTCAGTCAGTCAGTCAGTCAGTCAGTCAGTCAGTCAGTCAGTCAGTCAGTCAGTCAGTCAGTCAGTCAGTCAGTCAGTCAGTCTAGCTTAACCACTTGGCTGACATATGCATTTTGTGTGCTGAAATTATTTCCCTCGTCCTAAACAGTCCTCTTGAAGAGCGATTGTTTTTTGCATTTTAAATATTCAAAGAACTATGCTGCAAAGTTTGACGATAAGTGTAGAAGCAGACAGTACTGCTCGCCTTGAGTGCACCAAGTTCCTGACGAGTGTTTGCTAGATTTACAAACTGCGGTTACATCTTCTTTCAAAGGAAGGCTATTGGTAATGCAGTCGCTGATCAGTAAATTCGAATTCTCCAGTTCCATGTTGCGTTAGTCGGCCACCAGTTCAACGAGCCCGTAGCTCACTACCTGCCACGAGTGCTCTGCCTAGCCAAGTGAAGGACCGGATTTCTTAAGGAAGGGGATCAGCCTCTTTTTCTCTTTCATCCGCGCAAGGGGTCGTGATTGCCAGTTCAAGCGTGATCCTCTTCACACCCGGGCCCGACGATAATGGTCTTGTGTTGTAGTGCCGAGCAGGGAACCAGTTTATTTCTCGCTGCGCCATCGGGGAAGCCTGGAAACTCAAAGTTTTCTGTTAGCATAATTTCACTTTTGTCGTGGCCGTAGTTTTTTTCCAGGGTTTGCTTTCCTTTTTTCGTCTGCAGAGTTGGTGGCCCGCTCCTGTTGAGAGTGTCAAAGTGCATTGCAAACGTCAGACTAGGACTATACGGATTTAAGGTTCATGAATGGGATACGAAACACAGTGAAAGAAAATCAATTTTTCTTGCGTTAGCACGCACTGCTTATCTTGCTACTGTATAAAAAAGATTACAACTTTTTTTTTAAAAAGTGAAGGTTTTGTTTTAATGTTGCACAGTGAGCGAGCCGAGGGCATGAAAACATCGGTGTACAGAGATAAATTTTTGAACGCTTTCTGAACGAATTTGTGAAGTCCGTTCTGGGGCAGCGTCTGCAGTACATTTCAAATGAAATCTACTGAAACATACAAACTTTTCTGCGAACATACTTAAATGAGCCTTTCATGAGCATTAATTCATTAATAATCATTATTGCATTAATAAGCTTTCAAGCTGGTCCTGAGCGTGTGTACTGCTTTATTAACATTTGCGCAACCCATACTGACTGCATTAAGGATGGTGTTGTGTATATGGTATTCCCGAGGGGCTTCTAACTTTAGAGTGACGGGAACCGGTCGCGAGGGTGAATTAGGAGAAAAAAGTTTGGGGCCATGAATTGGATTGATGGAGATGAAATCATCCTTTTCCTCGCCAGTCTATTCTTGTCCTGATTCTATTTCATTTCCGACTACGCAAGATGTTTCACAGTGCTAGGCCATGTCGAGTACTCGTACCCCTAAGACGCAGTGGCGCACTGGCAGGTGTCTGTTTCGATCACAGCTACTGGTGGAGCTTGTAAGACCTAGATATGTGTTCGAGAGCAATGCGGAAAGAAATAGCTCCCAAAACCCTCAATTTTGCACAAAACTTTTTCGGGAGGCTGTATATTTTAGACGGAGGCCTGCTGTTGGGTAATTTTCATAGTAATTTTCAGTTTTCCTGAGCTATTCTTCTTCCGGCGTCTCTCTCTTCCCCCCTATAAGTAGGAAGAGAGAGAAGGAGGAGGCAGGTGGAGAGGGGTACAATTAAGAGGTGGAAGGTGGAGAGAGGCAAATCCCCCTTAACACTACCTGGCAGCTGGAGGCTTCACACAGACGCCAATGCCGGTGGAGAGTTTTCGCCTTCATGGTCCTCCTAACGCTATCAGATTAAACAAAAATAGGGCTGATCAATTGTGTTGTTGCGGATGAAACCCGATACCATGCTCCTTTCACTGACCAATCTATTCTAGTTCTGATGGTAGTTGGATCATGGCGAGTCCTCTTACTGTACCACCGGCGCAGTGGCCCATCGCTTCGCGATGCGCCACTGCACTGACAGGTGGCTGTTTATGCACAGCCACCGGTAGAGACTGCAAGACACAGGTTGCCCTTTTCGAGCAATGCGAGAAGGAATAACTTTTGTAAAGTTCATTTTTTTTACTGATAGTTCTTCGGGAGGCTGTATATATGGCCCGTAGATCTCGTCTTCTGTGACTCATTTTCTTCTCAGTCATTATCATTTTTTCTCAGTCATTGTTCGTCTGACATCCCCCTCGTAGTTACCCTACAAATTGAGAGGGTGAGCAACACAGGCCCTGCAGGAAAGAGAGATGGTTCACGGGTGGCAGGTAGAGGATTCACATCACATAGACAACTCCCCCAGAAAAAGTAAAAAAAATTTGCGGACATGGCCCTCCTAATCTTATCGTATTAAACGTTTACGGGCGGAGATGGATTTGAGACGTTATGCTGCGCATGTAGCTTGATAGTGGCTGAACATCGGCAATATAAAAACGAAGATGCCAATATATAAGCAGTGTGAAATAGATATAAGGGAGGGGGCTTCTGATCGTTTCACACTATCATCTCGGCTTGCACTTAGAATCATTGACTGATACTCACCGAGAGTGAACTACTGAGATTATTTAGCAGGAGTTTACATATGCAGATTTAAAAAGCACCTGCAGTTTTTGCACTTTAAAGGAGCTTTTTTGGAATTGTTAAAGTTATTATACATAAATCTAAACAAGATATAAAAGTGAATGCTTCGTAAAATATCAAACGATGAAGCGAAACGCAGAGCAGCCGGAATAACTGATACATGTAGCCATCTTTTAGTCATAGGAAGGTCCAAATACAGGACTTGACATCATGATTTGCATGGGCAGGTAGGTACGTCAACCAATAAACAGGAATACAATATCAAACATTTATTAGCAGCTGCAGAGAGGGAGTGCATATTACCCCCGCCGTGCTCTGAAGTGGTTAAGCCTTTCTGGTGATGAGGATGAGTTCGCAGTTCACTGCGCAATCTCAAGCTTTCGCGTTTAGATGCAGGTACAATGTTCTCGTTTATTGATATTTTTTCTCAGCAAATTAAAAAACGGTGCGGCTTAAAACTAACCAGAGGCTTCCTCTACTCTGGACATGTGCCCTTAGATCAAGGAATGTGCAGATGTCTGGAGATGCTAAAGGGCGAGCAAAAAGACAATTTGGACTACGCTACTATCCCAGCACTCAGTTTCTATCAGAGCGTCGTCATTTATGCGCTTTTTCAATCCTAGGCTACCTGACTGGGTGAACAACTGAAGGGCTGCAAAAGAAGAAACAATAAAGCTCCACAGCTCTTTCATGACGCCTTAAACCTGTCTTACTCTCATCTGGGCGTTTGCTCTTGCCATTTAAACAAGTATTTGAACTATAGCACCTTACCACATTATGTTTAAATATTGCTTTTGGCATTGGTCATGAAGGCAACGTCTGTTATCCGTTGGCACTAGAAAACACTAATTCATAGGCTGCTTTCACTACGTAGTGTCCACATTTTAATAAAGAAAGAACATGTATGTCTGTGACAAATATAAGTTGAGATGATTGTTAGAGAAAATACCGGCATGTAAAGGAAACAGAAAGCAATATGGCGCCGAAAGGTGCAATGCTGTGTGAGCTGTTCCAAAAGACACGTTGCACTAGAAAACCTCGTCAACACAAAACCTCACTTAGGTGCAGGTCTCTTTGGCCATGCTATTCTTAGCTTCACATGAGTGAATTTCCGCAAGTTTACGAGAGGCTAAGCGAAGCTGTTTCCGACAGCACTTCGTTCCACGCAGGCCCACCGTCTAGGTTTCAAAAGCAAAGGCGGACAGAATAGTTGGTTCATATTTCTCATGTTCCCAGCCCACCTCGCCACTCATGTTCTTCTCTGTGGGCGAAAGCTGCAAGAATCGCGTTATAAGGCGGGAGCACGACGATATGGACTTTCCTTGCCGGTTCGTTGCGCTCGCGTATAGAAGCCAACAAGTGCTGCATCGAGGCGGCGAGCAAATGGTCTCCAGCGGGACCCGTCCAACGCCCGGTGGGCTGCACCACAGCGCCAATTGTTTGCGCTGTGGTGCTCGGCGGGCTTCCGAGAAAACAGCTCGGCACCGTGACGGATGGAAGCTTTCTCGCCGCTCTCCAAGCGGTTGCCGCTTCGGTAGTTGTGTTGAGAAGAGGGGTAAGCTCAGACGCTCGCACAACCTTGCGTAAAGGGAAAGCGGAAAATATGTGTAAAGCGGAAGGAGTCGGAAAGTGAGTGGCGAATCTGCCTCTAAAAAACAGTGTGCCGGGTGAAGGAAAGTGGGGGAGGGTGAGATAGAGCTGACACGAGAGCCTCACAAAGCCGAGCACGTCGCTGGAGCCCTGCACGTTTGTTTGCGGGTGGGCGCGGTCAGTAGCCGCCACTCTCGATATTAATGACCATCGCAGGAAGCTTGGCGCGTAAAAGCAGAACACTAGCGCGAAAGCAAATCTGGCTGCAGGAGCGAGGCATGTGTGCGGCTTTCTTTGATGTGATTTTTCTCTGCTCCTACTGGTCTCGAAACATGAAAAAGAAGGTAGCGTCCCAATTATGTCGAGCGCTCAGGCTCGTAGAGAACATGACCTTGTGTCGAGGGTGCGAAGCGCTCCAGAAACGCAGGTGCGGCAACGATTCAACTGCTACGGTGTCGCTAAGCATTTTACAGTAAGGGATAATCGTTTTAACATTTAGTTCCAGGTCATTTTCTTTTGTGATCGTAAACACTTAGTGGGTACAAATAGCAAACTTTGCTTTCATTGCATCATGAGTTTTGATCATATTGGGACTGCTCGAATTTAAATTTATAGTTTTAAGAGCAAAGAAATCAGTGATATTCTATTGTAATTAAGGTGTCAGTATTTTAGAGGCAGAGCTGTTTCTATTTTCTCTGTAAAAGCAGACGAGAAGTCTAGAAAATGTTGGGGAACATAAGAGAAGGTAAATATGGCACAACACTGGCCAGAAGGTGCATCACTACTTATTGGCCTTTTACTATTCAACTCTACGTTCTTTTAGAGCCTTTATACTTCGTGGCTATGCGTGTGCTGCAGTATTGGTGTTTGGTGGCGGTCATGCGGGTGTAGCACAAAAACTAGTGCCGAAGACTGGGATTTTAAAAGCTGCACCTCTTGCAGTCCTTGTCAAAAATGTTCCTCATCTTCCACGATTAACTGCTGACTAGCTGATGATCGCATAAAAAGTAATAACAATTAGACGCCTGCTGTATGGGCATGCGAAAGTTGTTAACATCATCGGCTTTTGTTTTGTATTTCTTTTCTAGGTTCACCATTTAGGCTAGAACCTAACAGTTCGAAACGCTGCTAAAAATATGATGTTTTAAACCCGGAACGATTCTAAGAGCCCTCTAGAATACGGAGTGGACGGTGCGCCTTGGTTGTTCAAAGCCCTGGTGAAGGATGTGTTTTAGTTCTTTTAGCAGTTTCCTTTCTATCGCACTTGCACCACCAAATCTGAAGTTAAGCAGACTGTACAAGACTGCTGGGCAGCAAGGGCCATACACTACGTGGTGCTCCAAAAAGACATTGTTGAAGCAGAAGCTAGGTGTTCGACATAGGAAGAATCATTGTACCCCTTGTCTATCACCGACGCGTCATTGCCATAACCGATTCGACATTGCAGAAAAGAAATGGGCGGAAACAATAAACGCGCAAACTGCATTCTTTGCGCGAAGAGCGGGCCCCAACTTTTGCTCATTCCTGTTCTTGCTTCAACGCAGGAGCACGTGAACACCGGCGGCCAGCTGAACGCCACCGATGACTCGGCCTCGTTGTCTCGTTCTAGTGGTTCGAGAGCTCCTAGGAAAGTGGCGTAACGGCCGTCACGTTCTTTGCCGAGCATGCAAGATGTCGAGAGAGGACTCATGGCCACCAGCGTCTCGGCATCTGCCGTGCCGGCGTTCGGCTTCTCGGGGCTCGCCGGAGGCACCCTGTTGAGGACGAGCCTGTACGCGATTAGCGCCAAGGCCCACCGGCCGCACAGCCGCTTCCTGGCCAGCACGCTAAGGCTAAGGAGGAGCAGACTGGTGAGGAAGGAGGACCACCCGATTGAGCTGCGCGGCACGCCACCGCTCCAAGCTCCGGCGATCTCGATTGCTTGCTGGTGTTTGCCAATTACGCCTCCGCTCCGCCCTTTCCCTCAGGTGCCCCTTGTCGTTGCCGCTGTGCTCAGACACCCACGCTTTGCCTCGCACGTGTTGTTCGGCCGCGTAAATGCCCGAAGGCTATGACTCTTTCGCGCTTCTCTTGAACACCACTTTTCCCTAGCGCTCGTTTTATTCCCTGGCGTCCTTGGAGGAACGTGTTGATGGCTGTGTCGGTTCTCTGTAACACGCCCCCTTGGAGTTCTGTGTGGATAAGGCTCATGTAAAGTCCATTCCGTTTGAGAGCGCGTTCTGGTTTTCTCGTGTGCACTAACCGTAAAATGCTCGTTTACTTGTTTTTAGCACTCTAGCGTCACCATAAACAACACAATGGCAAGACGGGCGAGTTGGCGATACATACTCAAGGAAAAATAGCGCAAAAGACGGGGACAAGTGAAGAAAACAACAGGACCAGCGCTAACTCACAACTGATGGTTTATTCACAGGAAACTAGGAACATAAACAGCGCAATCAAACAAGACAACAAAGCAAACAAACGTGTAGCTAAGTGGGATTGTGCGTTAGCAGCCCGTCGGTTTTCCTTCATGATAGTGAAGTTCGGTTCCTCGATCCCACTTAGCTACACGTTTGATTGCTTTGTTGTCTTGTTTGATTGCGCTGTTTATATTCCTGGTTTCCTGTGAATAAACCTTCAGTTGCGAGTTAGCGCTGGTCCTGTTGTTTTCTTCACTTGTCCCCGTCTTCTGCGCTATTTTCTCTTAACCATAACGGCATTTATTTAAAGAACAGTTAAAGATATTTGAATATTTAAAAACTTCCATGCAAGTGGTATCTTCAGTTTTTTATGTTGTAGAAAAATGTACAACGTTGCCCTCCGCAAAGAACACAAAACATGTGTTTGCTCTGCATGACGCCGTTGCTTCTCAACCTCTGCGCGCTATGTCAATGGTTGTAAAGGATTTAAAGTGGCTTTTATTGAAATTTCGCCGCAGAGAGCAGCAAAACACCATGGTACCATCACATTTTATTTTTATTTTGTCTTACTTCATAGCCAATAAAACTTGCATCAAAATTAAAACAGCGTTGAGTGAAGTCAAATGAAAAGCCTTTAGATTAGTTTGAAGTGTTGTACACCTAATTGAAACGGTGGCCTGATGCAAAGATCACTGATTAGCTGTCCTCTCCTCTTCTTTTTTTGTTATCGGATAAAAGCCAAGTGTGATCAGTTTCCCGGACTGTGGACTCCCCTTGTGTATATAAGGAATCGCATCGATATATCAATGAATGGTGCCTCCGAGTTGCTCAGTTCGGTACTCAGTTCGGTACTTAGAAAGAAATAATATCATACTTGTTCGGTCACTGAAAATGATGCAGAGCGAAATTGCGGACGCAATTACAGCCAGAAAAACTTCACTCGCGTGTTTTCAGCCTGACATAAAGGTATTTATGCTCATAGAAACCTACTGCTGGAATCCTTGAATGTACAAATGTGTTTATTCAGAATGGAGTACTGCATGCTTGCTCCAGTTACAAAGGTGGACTTTGGCAGACATTACACGCATAATACACTCCACGCATAATAGCACTGGCAACAGGCATAGATATTTGCGGAAATATTACACAAATTTGCACTAGATTTAAGCACTGTAGTTGACAAGAACCTTTACAATATAATCGCAATTTAATCTTGAAAAGAGGCCAAAGAATAAAATCTCTCAATGCAGGACGACGTCGCGCTCTGCTGTTTTGAGACAGGTGCCTTTTCTGAAATACTGCGCATGCGGAACTTGCGACCCTTGAAAGTGACTACGTTCGCCTGGAATTTTTCCCGGCGTTTCCAAGATACGAGAGCTTAACATTGCACATAACTGGGTAATTCAAAATCCTTAATCCCTAGTAGGCATTAATGCAGTATATGAACCTAATAAGTGGACAGAAAATGCGTGCACAGCACTTCTAAAGAGGAATTTAACTCCTTAAGCAAGCACATAAAAAGAGATTTGAATGCAGAATCAAGCAGGAAAAAAAAAATGATGCGTGCAGCAAGTCTTGCCGAACAGAATCAGGAAATCTCCCAAACCCTTCATTTCCGACTTTGCGGAAGAGCTTAACTTTCCAGAGAGGAAGTTTGCTTTACGTCGTCCAGATTGCGCGCTTCTGTCTGTTGCTGAAGTGAAAACGTTATAACGCGTTATTACGCTAGATTTTTATTGAGTGTAAACAAGTGAAGCTTTGCGCCGCTCAGCATATTACTACGTTCTGTTAATAAATTATGATTGCCGTGTGCTGAGCGTAAGTTGACAAGGAGGTGCTTGTCTTCGTTTACATCTACACAGGCGAAGTTTACACGTAGAATGAGAGATGTGGCGATCGCAAGCAGAGCGTAGAGGCTTAAATCAATATGGCTGAGGAACATTAAATATTAACACTGAAGTTTGGTATGCTCACCAAACTTCGGTACTAGTCCTAAAGTTTTGGGTTGTTTTATTTATTCATATTAGCACTAAGCTTGAAATACATGGCAAATTAAAAGCGCCGAAAGGTACAGCAGCATGTGTCTGCAATCCGATCTCTCATGACAGTCTGCAAAAAAAAGGCAAACCGTAAGTCTAAATTGATATGATCATAATTAAGGAGTTGTCATAATCTTGAATAAACAGCGCGAACAAAGACGAGCACAAAAGACAAGAAAGCGAACGACACGGCGCTGACTAACAACTGAGGGTTTATTGCTGATCACACAAGTATAAATACATAGACGTCGGCAATGAGGGAAAGGTTTACAAAGTGCAAAAAAACCAAAAACAAAACATAAATGTGACAACAGCAACATAAGCACACTAGAAATCAGCAGAGATTATCAACCCCCAGGAGTGACAGCTCTTTTTGCAGAAGTGTTAGCGAAGGGGTACTTATACATGCATTACCCTGCTTGAATATGTTGTATGCCTCGATAATTTCCCTCGCAGTTTTTTTCCGATTTTTGGCAATGACCTTGGTTTCATGATATAGCGGTCGGCACTGTTTTTTCTCTTTCTTTGCCCATTCACAATCCCGGCAATGAATGCCGAGATGACCTGAAACTACTTTTGACACCTTATAGCTGTGTTCGGTCAGCCTTTTATTTATGCAACGTCCCGTCTGCTCAACGTACTGCCCTCCACAGGGCAGAGGGATGTTATAAACAACCCCCTTATCACAAGGGACGAAGCGTGACTGGTGCTTAGTTGTGCACTTCGCCACTTTTCCTTTGAACTCATTAACAGATCGGCACAAACCGGCCAGACGATCAGGCGCGGAAAACACAACATCGACACCTGCTTTTTTCCCCACTTTTTTCAGGGAGTGTGAAATTCCATGTAGATATGGAATCACAGCGACACGTTTGCGGTTGTTGTCGGAACCCTGGTCGTCTCGTGTAGCTGGTTCTGACTTGCTCTTCTTTAGGGCCGACTCAGCTACTGACGTGATAAGTTCTAGTGGGTACCCTGCAGAAAGCAATCTTTTTACCTGGTGTGAAACGCTGGAATGCAGTCTGTGGTGGCAGGATTTTGTTAATGAGCTGTTCAAACAGGATCCTATGATACCCCTCTTAATGAGCTTGGAATGGCACGAACCATAGGGAAGAAGGGGCTTGCTACCTCGGGGTTCGAAAGCCCAGCAAACGTGGCTAGGGGTGAAGTACAGGCCAAGGTCTAGAAACTTGATGTGGTTGTGAACAGGAGTTTCATAAGTGATCTCAAGGGGGAAGAGAGTGTCAGAAAAAATGGACAGACTACGAAACACCTCCGTTTCAAACTCCAGTCCAGAGCACTTGACAATAACAAGGTAGTCGTCGACAAATCTAAATGTTTTTACGACCTTAGTTTTCCCAAGGAGTTCGTTGAGAGCGCGGTCGCATCTGGCGAGATAAATGTCACTGAGTATGGGAGCGATACAGGAGCCTATGCATATGCCGTTTTTTTGAATGAAGATGGAAGAGTTCCACTCAGTGAAAGTTGATTGCAGGTACAAGGAAAGCAGATGCAGAAATCTTGCTACAGAGATACCGGACGCGTTTTGAAAGGCAACCACGCCATGTAGGTCAATGCATTCACTGACACTAGTTAACAGTTCGTCATGGGGAATCGAATAGTACAAGTCTTTCACGTCAATTATCAATAGAAAAAGCTAAAAGTTCATCAGCATTGTGCGTCGTCAGGAAGTCAGTCACTTGGTTCGAATTTTTTACCTGGAAAGGATCGTCAACAGAGATTACGGCGAGTTGCCGCTTAATGAATTCAGCGAGGCACTTCTCTTCTGCCAAGTACCCCTCTCTGAGACTATCACACGGAGCGGGCATTCAGGCTTGTGCCTTTTGGCGGAAAAGAACATATTAAGACTTAGTTTATCGCTATTTGCAATGTCCTGAGCAAGCTTAGTGAGGTTGTAATCGTTGCAAAGTTTTTTTGCACGGCCCCTTGCCTTCTCTAAAGATGCCGTACTGCATTCCCTGAACACGGCACACACAGCTTCGCCTGCTTTTGACAGGAAAAGTTCGTTGGGCAATACAACAAACCCCCCTTCCGTATCCGACTGTAACAGAGTTAGAGACTTGCCCCTCAGAAAATCAACAGTCTCTCTTACGGGCAAGCGCCTGGGATCCTTCCTTGGTCTTGACAGGACGTCCACGCCATCCAGAGTGCATCTGTCGCGATCAGCTGGGATGGCTCTGGAGGAAACCGCTCGGACCATGGAAAGCAGCTCAGGGATGTTCTTGCGTGGTTCTACGGCGAACGCGTCTGGTATCTCTGTAGCAAGATTTCTGCATCTGCTTTCCTTGTACCTGCAATCAACTTTCACTGAGTGGAACTCTTCCATCTTCATTCAAAAAAACGGCATATGCATAGGCTCCTGTATCGCTCCCATACTCAGTGACATTTATCTCGCCAGATGCGACCGCGCTCTCAACGAACTCCTTGGGAAAACTAAGGTCGTAAAAACATTTAGATTTGTCGACGACTACCTTGTTATTGTCAAGTACTCTGGACTGGAGTTTGAAACGGAGGTGTTTCGTAGTCTGTCCATTTTTTCTGACACTCTCTTTCCCCTTGAGATCACTTATGAAACTCCTGTTCACAACCACATCAAGTTTCTAGACCTTGGCCTGTACTTCACCCCTAGCCACGTTTGCTGGGCTTTCGAACCCCGAGGTAACAAGCCCCTTCTTCCCTATGGTTCGTGCCATTCCAAGCTCATTAAGAGGGGTATCATAGGATCCTGTTTGAACAGCTCATTAACAAAATCCTGCCACCACAGAGTGCATTCCAGCGTTTCACACCAGCTAAAAAGATTGCTTTCTGCAGGGTACCCACTAGAACTTATCACGTCAGTAGCTGAGTCGGCCCTAAAGAAGAGCAAGTCAGAACCAGCTACACGAGACGACCAGGGTTCGGACAACAACCGCAAACGTGTCGCTGTAATTCCATATCTACATGGAATTTCACACTCCCTGAAAAAAGTGGGGAAAAAAGCAGGTGTCGATGTTGTGTTTTCCGCGCCTGATAGTCTGGCCGGTTTGTGCCGATCTGTTAATGAGTTCAAAGGAAAAGTGGCGAAGTGCACAACTAAGCACCAGTCACGCTTCGTCCCTTGTGATAAGGGGGTTGTTTATAACATCCCTCTGCCCTGTGGAGGGCAGTACGTTGGACAGACGGGACGTTGCATAAATAAAAGGCTGACCGAACACAGCTATAAGGTGTCAAAAGTAGTTTCAGGTCATCTCGGCATTCATTGCCGGGATTGTGAATGGGCAAAGAAAGAGAAAAAACAGTGCGTACCGCTATATCATGAAACTAAGGTCATTGCCAAAAATCGGGAAAAAACTGCGAGGGAAATTATCGAGGCATACAACATATTCAAGCAGGGTAATGCATGTATAAGTACCCCTTCGCTAACACTTCTGCAAAAAGAGCTGTCACTCCTGGAGGTTGATAATCTCTGCTGATTTCTAGCGTGCTTATGTTGCTGTTGTCACATTTATGTTTTGTTTTTGGTTTTTTTGCACTTTGTAAACCTTTCCCTCATTGCCGACATCTATGTATTTATACTTGTGTGATCAGCAATAAACCCTCAGTTGTTAGTCAGCGCCGTGTCGTTCGCTTTCTTGTCTTTTGTGCTCGTCTTTGTTCGCGCTGTTTATTCAGTATGCTTAACCAACTAGCCCGCCAAAACGTGTTTAGTTGTCATAAGCATTCGTTAAAATTTAAAGTGGAAAGAATAGGTCAGTAAAAAGGCCGGCGTGCATGCTACAATACTGAAAGCTCTCTTCAATCAAGCTTAAACTGTCACATCAATTTATTACGAATGAGAGCTGGTGCAGTGCTAGCATTTCGAGAAATATGCAAAATAAGTAGCATTATAGTGTAATTCAAAAGACTTGGGGATAGCTATTACAAAACAACGTAAAGCAATAAAGACTACGCCCAAGCGTCTCACCGAAATGCTGCCTTCAGAAAAATTGTTTTGTGGAAGTCACCTTGAAGGTATGTCCTTTTTTTGTTTCTGCTTACTTTTGAGTGAAGCATCAGCTGCCAAATTGAAAAAGCGGCTGCTGGTGATGAAATCAGAGGGTCCTGGTTTAAAGAATTCAAAACCTTAAACCTGGATGTGACTTTGTCGTCTTTGCTGTCTCCTTCAGCTACTTGATTTCTAGCAGTTTGTTGATGTTGGGGAGCTTCTGATACCGCTACTAGAAACATCCCGTACGATATAATAGGCAGCTTTGTTGTTGTGGCAGCTTTCTATAAATGCAGCTGTTAACCTTTTCATTGCACTTTGGGGCTCTTTGCCCTTCTCGATATTGGTCTGTGGCTAAGGTTTTCGTTTGGTGCGTGTTGTACTGATTTAGTTTGAGCTTTCGGTACATATTGTATGGCGGAATTTTTATTTTTTATCATGGCTAATTTCCTTTTGGAACGTCCTCATGATAAGCTCTTGGTCAAGGATAGGTTGTTGGATAGGTAGCATATAGCTTATACGTATGCATTGTACAGGCATGCAGAAAACTTTGCATCGCAGGTAAAGAAATAGCGGCTACGTTGCACACTCCTCTCCAACATCGAGAGCGGCCTTTCTTTTTCTAAGTCGCCTGACCAGAAAACGCTCATGTCTTAGAGGCACCAAACTTCTCACTTTGTATCTGCATGGCGGTATTCCCCGGGACTTCCTCGACCACATTTTTACTGGGACTTAGGGAAACGCTGCCGTTAACTGTTCATTAAATACGCAGCACAGGTTTCGGATTGAAGAAACGACCCATTGCTGGTAGGTATTAATTACATAAAAAAATTAAGCAGGACCAGAACAAAGATATGTGTAACCACAAGAGGTCAACTAAAAAAAAACAAAAAGAAAACTGGCAGTTTAAAAATAACGAAAAAAACCTTCCCACATTTTCCATCTCTTGTATACAAGTGTCATTTTTCTCAAGAAGACAACTTGAATATTACTGATGGTTCTTTTACTTCCTCGCCCCGGCCGCGGAGTTCGCGATCCCGGCGATCCCGGCCGCGGCAGTCGAATTTCGATGCAGGCGAAATTGTATAGGCCCGTGTGCTGTGCGATGTCAGTGCGCTTTAAAGAACATTAGGGGTAGAAATTTCCCGAGCCATTCACTAACGCTGCCCTCATAGAGCGAGTCGCTTTGAGGCATTAGACCACCACAAACCATAAACCAAACAAAACAATTTTGAACCTTTCAGCTGCATTGTCATAATATTTCCTACTCATCGTAAAGTGTCTCCAGTCTGCGTAGTATAGGGCGAGGCTACATGCATGTGATTGCCCTATATTCCCAACTGGAACACGCGTGCTGCTTGGAGGTTTATACTTATAACGAATGCGCTAATGAAGGCTCATTGCAGTCGCCATTCTTTATTTTTGCCCTTCTTGTTGCCCTTGTACATTAAAATTTAAAGCGGTGCCTCCGCAACTGTCTTCCAGAAAAGGAAAATGGGGCACGGGGGGTTCTGGCGGCCATGAGGGCGGTTTCAGAGGTGCGAGGAGTTGTGTTTATTTTAGTGCTATGCTGGGGATTGTCAAATGTTTAATCTAGTTATTCATCTTCAGTTAGAGACTTCAGGCACAGCGAGAATGGCATATTTGTAATCGAAGCGCACCTGCGCTAAGAGGCAAGGAGGTGGCGCCATCATGTGACTTGTATGTATACTCGCGCGCTAGGCAGAGCGGTGGTTTCGTTCTAAAACAAGACTATCGCACATGCACTGCGAAAAAAAAAGGTGACTTTCGTAGTACCGGCGCGTTTGTTGCACGTTATATAAATTCTCATTCTGCACCCAACTGCCAGAATAACAAGGTAGACTCAAATAGAGAATCCAGCACTTAGAAAGCACGAACTTGAAGAGTGGCGCTGGCACGTCGTTACAGTATCATGTTTTTTTTTTCGCACCGTGACAATAGCCTTTAGCGCTTGTTAGGAGGCTAGAACGTATCAGCGTCTCAGTGCAATGATCCTTACCTTTATTTCAAACAAATTTATCTCTCAAGCACATACACAAGAATCCGAGTTAATTTGGCATGTTCTCAATGTACACTCACGCACGCGCGGACTCACTCACTGATGCACGCACGCACGCACGCACGCACAGAATCAATCACTCAATCACATCCTCAAGGACGCCAAAACAACGGCAAACAGTAATGAAAACAGGAATGCTGCTTGTTACACTGCCTGAAGGTGGTCCACCGTAGCAGCGCGGTTTTCGAAAGAATGAAAGTGTAGGAGATGACGGCAGATAGTGGAACAAGGTAAACAGCTTTCTGGAGTAGGCAGAGCTCAGGTTAGGCTAGACAGAACTGATTCTTGACAAATCAGAGAGGCCTCAGTCCTGCAACGTAAGGGGTTGGGCAGGTGCTCAATATGACAATTTTAAGGCAGAGCGGTAATTTGTTAATTTGAATATGCCTTCTTGCATCAGCTGCGTCGACACCTCCAGCTTTATGTTAAAAAAAAGCTAGCGTTCCAAACGTTTCGTGGTTGCGTTACAAAAGCTGACACTTTGGGAAATGAATTCGCATTTAAATATAAGAACACAGCAGGAGCCATCTTGGAGGGTAGCAATGAAAACCAGGACGTGAAAAGAAAATTCTTACGCCTCCTCCTCGACCGACGACATGCTAATCACGCTGGCAATCGTTGTCTGCCTCTAGGATTCTCCTCCGACCTGCTATTATACGGATAATTGTGAACCATACATTAACACAAAAGGCCATTGAGGTGCCATCGGCGTTGAAAAAGGCCGCGTTGTGTTGCACACTGTTTTCGTGGGACTTAAATGTGCCATGTGACGTGGGAAACAAGAACATATTTGCTCATGACAGACCTCGACATAGAATCCTGGTCTCTCCTTTCAGTGTGTTTCTATGGCTGTATACAAGACGAGCACATGCGGGCGGATATTCAGCCTCTTTAAAGCAGGACGGTGGCGGGGGCCGTCAAGGGAAAGGTAAAAACAAGGAAAAAGAGCAAATTCTAAGGACGATTAAGGTACTCTCTAGAGTGAAATTTGAGCGCAGCTCTGTAGGTGTCTGAGGTTCTGTAGGCTAATTGTTTTCCTTTGCTTGGTCGTCGGCACGTCTGGCGACGATATTAATTAGATAGCAGTATTAGTTGACGAAAATGACGATATGCAATGCACAGCGCGAGAGTGGGATGCAGTTTGACGCGAGGCGTGATGGGCTGGGGCGATAGCCTGGTGCTCTCGTGCAGTGGCCAGCGAAGCTGGTCTCTTCGCGGTGCCGCAGGTTCAAAGCTCGGTTGCGTCAACGTTTATTTTAGTTATTTGCTTATAGTTAGGCTCGGTTGCACAGACGGCGGCGACGCGGGTCAACCCACGAACGGGCGCTTAGGAGCTGCGCTCTAAAATTAGGCGTTATGATATTTAGCAATTGCGCGACTTGAACACTATCAGTACAGGAACGATAAATACAATACAACCAAAGGTTCTGTAGGCCAACCAGACCGCCAATTTCTTTCGAACAGATGAATTTCAAATATAAAGAAAGCAAGCGAAAGGAAAAGAGCTGTTTGTTGCGACATACGTGGCGGAAGCCAACAGTCACCGAAACAAAAGAGCATCGAAGTGTTCTTTTTCAGGACTTTTGGGTTTTAGGAATTGTGAAAGCTAATTTTGCTTCTGTAGTAGAGACTAGCAACCGAAGAGCACGGCGTAAGATCATAAGATCAGTACAGCAAAATTGTCCGAACCATCACAGAAATCAAATCAACATATCTCCGAACAAACATCACGTTGAATGGGGGCAAAAGATGAACAGGATATGATTAAACGTAATGAGGAAGAGAGAGAGAGAGAAAAGTGGTAGAGGAAAAGCAGGGAGGTTAACCAGTAAAATGTTCCGGTTGGCTAAGAAAGTTGCTGTAATTGACTGGAAATGTGGCATTCGCCGTCACCGCGATTCAATATCTGCCTGCCTACCTTTAGTTCTGCAGGGTTTCAGCCTAAGTGTAGAGCGACACATCATTATGATTATTCTGCGATGGTGCTCGGAGTATCAATTGGCCGTTAGTATATATGCATTTCTGCCTCCTAGAAGACGAAGTTCGGAGGATGGGGCTAATTGATAACTAATTACATTTATTGTTCGACACAAATGGAATGCCAAAAACACTCAAAAGGTAGAGTTAGCAGCAGTGGTATATGAACGTGCTGTTTTCTTAGCAGATTGAATAAGAGGAAGTATGCTAAACGGATATTGCAATGGCATGCTAAATATTATCCATAATCAACACGTGCTGTAATCACTTACGCAGGTTTAAGTGCATTGTACCAACCTTGCTTTATAAGTTGACTTGATTATTTATTAAAACTGGTGTTTGGCATGTGAAAACAATGCGCAAACTAGGCGTCTTAAAGACCTGCTTTCTCTGTAAAATTATGGGCCATTCTTGTTTGCGCACGCTAACATCTTACGTTTCTTTGCATGAAGAAAATATCAAGAAGTTCAGTTTGCTGGTGACGCTTACCTTCAGTTTTCGAGTTACGCAGCGAGACATGTTTAAGCGAACTAAATATAACCAACATATTCCTTCCTTACTGATTCTTTTAGCCAGCCCCCTCTTTATATTTAGGCATAACAACAAAAATATAAGCACTAAAATTTGAAAAAAAAAAACATTGTTCGCAAGGTTCACCAATGAATTCTTAAGCTGAATAATTTTTAAAACTAAAAAAAGCGTTGAAATTCAGGTCACGTGGCCTCTCTTCAACCTGGTTTCCTAGGAGATTGGGGAGAAACCTTAACTAAAGAATTTTGCGGAATATATTGAGAAGCAAAACGCAACCATCTGACTTGTCATCCCAGCAGCAAATCTCAATCGGCATACAGTGATTCATTTTCATTCGAGCAGCAATAATCTGAAGAAGACGTTTTTTTTATTTTCTTTTTCGCGCCTTGGCACACTTCGCATGCTTAATGCATGCGGGTGGAACGGTCTCGATTGGATGGACCTCACGACTTCCCCAAAGTGAAAGCCGGCCGGCCAGTTTCTGTAGGAAAGCGGATTGGAAGCGATTCTGCGAGTAAGCTGCTTTTCGCAAAGCTCCTTCTAGGGAGCGAAAATATGTAACTGGAGCTTCGTGCTGAAAGACCACTTCCGCTCATTCGACGAATTCAGACCTCCAAGCCCAAATAAGATTTTGGATGTACGGGCCCTAAGACGGTTTTTACTGTTATGGAGGTTATAATTGGTTCAATTCTTATTGTGAAGCATGTCTAAGCGTCGCAACTTTGTCAACATACCTTACCCCCAAAAAACTTTGAATTAAAACAACTGCTCACTGTTAGTAGTCGGCAATGGTAGAGGACACAGACAAAATTAGTGCGTAAATTATGACACAGAAAAACTTTTACTGTGCCTCTTTAGTCTGCCTACGTCAAGGTTTTAGAATTTTGGTCTGCTCGAGAAATCTGCAAATATATACAATAACCTTACGATACAAAAGCAGCGGAACCTATGCTACAGTCTTTTATAGCTCTATTTAAAAAATTGTCAATTGCAACGTTAAAATTGTACAACGGAAGCTGTAAAGGTGAGAACGTCCGTATCAATGAAATTGCGTAGTTTTCTAGGCTAGGTGACGCATTTTCTGCGTGCCACTTCGTTTAGAGCAATAAATTAATGGCCTACGCAAATCAGAGGACTGGAAATCCTGTTTACGTTGAGTCTAAGTAACATTTGGCAAATGGTTCGTAAATGAGAGTTTAAATCGTTGTACAACAAACTTTATCCGCGGAATTAGCGCCGCTAAAACCGTAGTGCCGGGCCACGACTCGAACCAGACGGCGCCCACGAGCAAACGGCCTAGTCGATGACGTCGATGGCGAGGACAATGCTCGTCTGAATCCGAGTGCTTATTGAATGCCGTGTACGACCCGACTCCTGAGCGTAATATATCGGGCCAGCTCCAGGAGGGCCCAAGTGGGGGAGGCCAGGCGCTTTGGGAGGAGAGGGGAGCCCTGCCGGGGAGCCGGTTTGAGCCGGTGGCTGGGGAGAACGATAGGGAGAAAGTTGGGGAGAGAGCTGGCGAGGAGGGAGGCTTGGCAGGAAAGGCGCTGGCCGCGCCGCAGATAAATCGGGCTTTCTGCAGGCCGGCCGCCCATTTTTAGCAGGCCCAGAGACGCGGAGCCGATAAATTGGCAGAGATTGGCCGAGGAAACGCGCTTCGGGCCCGCGCGGCAAAGAGGAATGCACATACAGAAGTGCACCCGGCCATCATAACAACCAACAACGCGAAGAGACCGCCGGCGGCCCCGGCCGGCAGATGACAAATGCGACCGCAGAGTAAGCGGCGTGGCGCGTTGCCCCTGGCAACTGGATCGTTCTTCTCCCTGCTCTTTTTCTCTTTCCCCAATCTTCCTTAACGTAGGCTTTGCTTCCCTCGGGGAGAAACATGGGCTCTTCGCGAGCGTCCTTCAGTCTAGACTTTGACGCACCGGCCTTCACGAGCGGAAACTGTGCCGAATTGGAACACGGCTGCAACTCTGTGCCAGTAGTGTTTCCTTTCTTAGTGCTGGCAGCACCGCAGCAGTAAGGAACTGCAGCCTACTTTGCTGATTGCATAACCGGAAAACGAGAAATAGTGGCCGAGTGACTGTCATTAGCGAAGTTTCGTAGCGTTTATGTCGCAATAAAAAGAGCGAGCGCAACCAGCGAGAAAGCTCTTGTATTTTATGGGATGTGCTGTGGCGCAAGTGGAACGCTGGTATATTATTTATACCTTGCTAGCTTGTTTGGGATCACGTCATCATGTATACTTTTTTTTAGCATTATAGGCTTGCATACACTTACGTCTAAACAATTGCGGGGTGTGTTCAGTTCTGCATTCTGTGCTCTGGCGTTATAGTAGGTCACGAAATGGCAAGTTGCTGCAATCAGATGAAAGCTCAACATTCTTTATTTTTTATGAGTACAGTAGTTCTTGGTTTAAAATTAAGCCTCTACCAGGAGCAGAGATCTGCTGCTACCGGTAGAGTGGTCTCTCCGCATGCCTTCACAGATGAGGCAGGTGGTAGCTGAATCTAACTGCTGCCTACTGCTTACAGCCTAGACTTTGGGCCATCTTACTTCTTGTTGTTACCAAAAATAAAGAGAGAGAGAGAATAAACTTAATCGACAAACAGGTCTCAAGATTTGCTTGACGCTCAGATGAATGGGGTCCTGGTTCCAGAACTTCAGCGGTTCTTGCCTTCACGAAGCTTGTCGGTGAGCATTAGATGGTCTTCCAAGATTACTCTAGTCAGTTGAGCTTCCTACTGCTCGTAAGACGTCTGTGTCTTTAATGGTTCAGCTTGCCTGCATACCCCATGAAGCGTGGAAAAGTGTGGGACTTGCATCACACCAGGGGCAGGTTTCAGGGTATAGGAGGTATTCACTGAGGCCACGCTACCAGACGGCGCGAGCGTCGCCGCGGCAAACGCGCCATGTTTGCGGTTGTTCCACGAAAGCTCGCGCAGTGTCACGGTACGCCGTGAGGTATCCGGCCTGTATTGTTAGTGATCCGTAACATCTTTGCACGTTGTTAAATGCGCCAACGTCCAATTTTCTTTGTGGAACGCTTATTGTGCATCAAGTTTGCAGCATAATTTTGTGCCGTAATTTAACAGAGCTGCGTGCCGCAACTCTGCAGCAAAACTGGCCGGCTGCATTGCACGCAAGAATGTACATGACTTGTCGCTTTTAATATCAGTTCATAACTGTCAGCTACTCATGCAGGACACATAGTGGATAACACAGCACATGATTAATTACCCATATTCCTAAACGGACGCTGCAGAAACTCATATTTCCAGCGGCTGTTGTCCGCGAACTGCCGAAGCCTCATTGTTTCAGCAAAAACGCATATTGCGTCATAGTTGCTTTATTTACGCAATAAAATGGTCGAGCAAATACTGTCATGCACTCGCAGTACGAATGGCAGACATAGCAAGAATGTTTCGCAGGTTTTATTGTAGAAACGTAGCGTTGCATCCAGTGCACAAGACCTGGAATCAGTAGGCCGGTTCGCAGCAACGCGATGTGCAGCGATTCCGCTACATTCAGTAGTAACACGACACTTTCAGCAGACAGAGATGAAAAGTTAAGCTAGCTAAACGAACAGACACGTTTAGCTACTCACCTATGTGAAAAATGGCACTTCGGCCGTCGGCACTCTCAGCACGGATGTGGGGTCGACCGCTTGTCAAGCAATTACACCCTCTCATAGATTCGCATCCTTTAATTCCTCGGCCTGTCGGCAAACTTACGCCGTGCACAAGGCGGACCTTAATATCGGTGAATTCAACGCACGGCAGCCGTCTTGTAGTACGTCGCACACCGCGCCGGCACCTGCACATTCCTGCGGGTCGACGTTTTCACAAAGTGTAACATTTTCAGCGTGCCCGCTCTTTTCTGCTTCGCGCAGTTCACGGCGTATCCACTCAGTCACACGGTGTTATGGGTCGGACAGAAATGATCTGCGGCGAGACGCTAAATACGCTCACATTTCACACATCACAAGCGAGGTAAATGCTGCGGCTGCCGCGCGCGCGACCACCAACATGGCGAATGCCGCGCCGGCCACTACCGCCCCTTGCGGATGACGTCACGTGAATACCTCCTATTGAGTAGGATACAATTTGCTCTATTTATGTTGGTTCCGAAATTCATTTGTCTGTATTTGCAACAGGCTATAGCATGTTCTGTGCTTAGCTTTTCTGCGGTTGAGGCTATTTCCTACGGTTAGGACGTAGTGTTTCTAGCCATTCACATTATGTGGACGGAAAAGGTGTGAGATGAGGAAAGAAACATAGCACCAAGAACTGGACGTGTAAAGGCGCTCGGCCCCATTGGAGCACTTTCGACAAAGACTCCAGCATGACATCTATGCAACGCACGTGGGAGTCGCATTCACGATATCTGCGGCAGACAACGTATACAAGCCACTAGTAACAACCTCTATTGGGGCACAAACACCACCGTAGCTGAAGCCATAGCTGCGGCCTTTGCTATTCACAAAAACACACTCGGTAAAACGGCCTACGTTACCACAGACTCCCAGAAATCCTGCCGGGAATATGCGACCGGCAGACTCCCCAAGAAAGCAGTAGAGCTTCTTGCTGTTGCCTTTTTAAAAGAACGTGGTCGTAGACACTAGATGATGCTAGGTTAGAGAGGAACGAAGTGGCCAATTAGCCGAGCGGTTCTCAATACAAAGAAGTATCCGAAGAGCACGCGCATTTTTTCTGATCAAGAGGTCAGCCGCGCAGTTCGGCTTCGGTGTCGTCCACAGTTGCCCTCATTACCTTACTACGGCATGTAGAGCCTAGTGCAGTGCTAGCGGCTTCTGGAGGTGGTGATGACAAAAACTCATACCCTTTGAAAGAAGAGAACGTTCAGATCTTTAATTGAATGTTTCATCATTGAATTTCATCGCAAAGCGAAAAATTTGCAGCCCACAAGCAATCTTGAACTCTTGCCTTCAGCCTAATTCTTACACTACTTTGTTTACTTGCTGAGGCTCAAAGGCAAGTGGAGAGCTGTGGAGCTCCCTACGCGTCTTCAAGCTAGAGCAAGTAAGCAAGGTAGTATAATGCTTATGCAGAAGGAAAGAAGTAGGGCTACGGAATGCAACATTGCGGGCTACATTTGTTATGCTTCCTTCAAACAAAGCAGGAAACAGGAAGTGGTTAAGGCCATAAAAAGAAGTACTTTTAATTGTACAAATATGGGGACACTGAAACAATCTGTTTGCAGCGCCTAGAGCTCTCCGCAAATCTTTCAGGATTTTGGTTCTTCGACTGCGCCTTCCTGTTCGTTCTTTTTAGACTGCTATTAATATTATTGGTTAATCACTTTTACTGTTTTCTTCAATAACCTGCCAGCTTGTGTAAACCATGCCGGTTCTCGACTAGAACAGAGAGGCTGCTTGTTTTAAAACATGACCGTTTAATGTACAGCAAATGAACCACAATTGCTAAATAGTGCAACGTTAGTGCAGAAGCAGGATGTCGGAAAAGAACAGCAGATATCTATATTTGTACGAATGTGTACCTCCTAGTGCACCGATGCAGACACACCACTAGATTGTCCTGAATGATACAGCTCAAAACAAGTAAGGCAGTTTCTCATGTCACCTATGATGTTAAATTGATGTTCCATGCGAATATGCATTTTGCACATGATAAGATCCTTTGCAAAAGCTTTGTCAATAGGGTCTAATGCGCAGTACAGCGTCTTGAGTCATTAAACTCAGCCGCTGAACCGAACCAGAAGCTAGTAAAAAGTTCGCACCCACATGTGCATCAGCATTGACCTCAAAGGTTTAATAGTGCATCCACGACTACCGCCCACGCATAGCGGCCAGAAGAATTGGACACGTTGCAACATGGTATTAATTTTCATTATTTCCCGATGAGCGCTAAATCTCCGCTTTTTACCTCCACACCCACCTCGTGTTGAACCACTAACGCCCCCTTCTCTGTGAGGTATATGCGGCGACTACCTTGACAATACACATCTATATCGGTCCTGCCCACGCGCCAATCAGTTACTGCGATGCCACTCCCGCAACCTTCCTTCACATGGACCTCTTCCCCTGCTCTCTGGGCAGCTGGGTCGCTCCACAAGTTAGTCTGGCCGACCCAATACCTTTCGCAGTTCGTATCACCCACCAACTGGGTGACGTCCGGGCCACCCTTACTCTAGCCATAACTCGCATGCATAATCCTGTGAGGCAAACCCCACCAGCTTATTTCGGCTTTCTTTCTCCTCTCGTGTTAGTAAATTGAACACAGTTGAGGTACACTTGGGACTGGGATGTTCAAGTTATTCTTCTTCAAGTGATTGATTTCTTCAAATCCTGGTGCTTGCTTTGAAAGTTCTTTACTCCTGATATTCTCCTTTAACAGATCGGTGCCAGCAGTGCTTTGGAACATCAACATTTCGGCAGAGATATGCCTGTCGGGAAGAGGATTAGGAAGGAAAGACTGCCACAAAACGACTGAAGTCTCATGACAGAACTGACGTTTCGGTGCCACTTTGCACCTTTCTTGGAAATGGCTGGGTGGGAGCAAAAACAGTGCATTATGCCAGTGCCATATAGTTATCCTGATAAGCATGCTATTTAAATTTTGATTAGGTTTATATATCCGCAGGCTACTTCAAGAGATAATTTACTCTTTTTCTGGAACGTCTTACACGTGATATCGTTTTGGCAAGGCACAGATGTCAACAGCTTATGTACTTAAACAATGCGTCCAGAGATTAATTATTCTGGTCGTTTACCATTTCCTACCGACTGTGATGTAAGGGATGATACCTAGCAATTAACGCCATTCGCCAGCTTTGGTATCTTAAGTCGGGCTGATATCTTAACCTCTCGGTCTTTTCAGGAAGAAAGCACTACTCGTCAGCGACAGGCATTGTAAGACGTCCGGAGCGATAAGTTGAACAGTGATATAAGGCGAGTGCCTATCCGATATTTGGTGCGCAGCGCATATTGTTACCAAAAGCAACACCGGCGACCCGTTGTTGGTCGCTAGTTAGGTTATGACGCAGCCTGCAGCGTTGTATTGAAGCCTATTGGAAGCGGGGGCTGTTAAAAGGTCGCTAATTATGCACAAGAACGAATATGCAGCGAATTATATTCCTTCAAGAATAACGCCACATTCTGATAGTAGGCTCGCAGACCAATCTAATAATTTCTACAATCAGAGAGAGCGTGAGGCTGCAATAGATCCAGAGACAAAATTCAGAGCCAGAAACATATTTTTCAACTCGTCTTTGATCAAAAAGTAAAAAAAAAAAACTCGCGTAATGACCTAAACCCACAATTCCAAGTGGGCAAGCTTGAGTGGCACCAAAGAAAGCGACGTGATAAGTATGACGCTACGAGCATTCACGATACCTACCTTTCGTGAAACTGTGGACAACGCATGCGCCTTTCTTGCAACGTAAACGCGGATGCCAAATCTAGAAATGAAGGGCTGAAGTTTGCAGACCGAAAGTTTGTTCTTTTCAAACAGGACTCATCATCACTCGCTTTGGTTCATACTGTTGCGTATGCAGTGATGTAGCACCCAGCCATAGCTTATACCAGACCACACGTTTGTACAGGCACGTTGTTGCGTAAGTACACCCTAAGCAGACTTCCTTACATCCTATGATTCTGCTAATAGTGTACAAATTAATCAAGGAAGTATAGAATTAAAAAGAAATTTGTGCCTTGGTTTCTTCAATACCGGTCCCCTCCGTTCACGTTGTTCATGGCTGAGCTTCTCTGGTCCCGAAGAGAAAAAAGCGCGTGTAGGAAACTGCGAAGTTCTGTCTGTAGAACACAAACCTATCTGTGTTGCTTCCCTCGTTAACAAAAGCACACTCACATGCACCACAAACAGTGCGTACTTTGACGAATCGAGATTTCATAAAAATGCCATTTAAAAGCAAAAAATGCAAATGCTTGATTCCCTTTATGCATTCTGAATCTTTCCTCGTGCCTCGACGGCAGCTATAGCGCGAAGTAAGGCTGGTAGAAGACGCCAGCGGAATACAAAAGAAATAAAGCTCGCGCGAGCAGGCAGTGAGCGCCTTGGCCTAACACTTCGCCTCAGACGGAAATGAGATCTGGGGAGAAAACGGCGCCGACCCGGCCAAATCTCGGAACGCAGGTAACGACAAACAATGACGCGGGTTCCGGTGCAATAATCGGATTGGCAGGCTAGCTCCGCACCACACGCCTGGGAGTTCAGGAATGTTTCGCGCCGGCCGGTCTTGGTTCCCCGGGAGCATTTCCTCCAGCCTTTCTCCTTTTATTTTTTCCCCTGCTTTCTTCCTGCAAGGTTCAGCGCTGAAAGCAGGAAGCACTTCCAAGAACAGACGTGGCTGTGGTCTTGGCGCGTGCTTCCACACTGTTTGCCAAGCCGGTTATTCGATTCTGGAAGTCCTTGTGTTCGCGAACATGGCCAAGGTTGTGCGGATTGGAAAGAAGGAACACTCCGGCTGATCCAGTTGTAACAATGTTATGCATTCACAGTTTTTGGAGACAAAGCAAGGTAGGCGAAATAATCTGAAATAAGCTGACAAGGCAAACTGCGGTTTTTTTTTTCGTTGACATTGCATTTATTTAGGCTTCAGTCAATGAGTGGGTAGGCTGGTCTGTTATCAGCTAAATTAACATGAAATACGACGAAACTGCGGCGCTTTCTATGGTAGACGGCATTAAATTACACCACATCTTCTCCTCCGAATTCTCGAGTCTCTGCGCTTGGTGCGAAGCCGTTATTAAAACAAAAATGTTGAACGGATGTAGTTCTATTTTAGCTTCTTAAGGGAGTAACAATAAGGTCAGCAGATAAAAAAATTAGAAACTCATTGCCTTTCCCGAAGCCAACCCAGTATCCGTTCTGCACAGTGCGTAGAAAATTGGTTTCCAAACACAAACCAACATACACGAATTTTCTTCACGGTGTTCTGTTTGGAAAGGGCTCCGAGTGAAAGATAAGAGGACTTGCGAGCCTGCACAGAAATATTAACCCAAAATTTTTCTAAAGTTGATTTTTTAAAAACAAATTGCCACATTTATGCCGAGATGTCATATGGCCGTGCATGTGAGCTTGAGTGGGGTATTTGTCCACGGCATGCCTAAATATATCTCTCTTCCAAAAAAAAAAAAATTTTGCACCATTCTATGTAAAAACATTTTCCTCCATTCCCCAGTTGTAATAAAAAGATCGTATAAGATATTGCTTCAGAACTCCTAGAGGTTCACTAAACGGCACGCAAATTAAAATGTCTTTGTGGGATTTCCCATGCCAGCGAGTGCTTCAAATCACCACAGCACAGGCCATCTTGTGCACTGGGCGCCCTTTCAGTTGGCCTCATAATGAGTTTGATCAATGGAGACTTCAGAGCAGGTAAACTTCACGCCGCGACTTCAAAAGTGGCAGCCAAAAGCTGACTGGTTGCATTGAACGCAATTAGGTGAAAATGAATAGCATTTCGAATTTCATTGAATGACTGAAAGGATATATATTTTTATTTATTCATTTATTTAAGTACATACTGCAGACCATAGTTAAAACCAGGCAAGAAGGGCACATAAATACAATGAAAACCACAGCAACAAAATACACACCATATGCGAGAAATAACCTAGCGAATAATACATCAATACTATAATACATAAACAACACAATATACTAAAATTGAACATAGTTAAGGTACGAAGGTTAATTTTGTTTGGGTTGACGAGCTTCGATTATTAGTTTCAGTCGTTTATGGTGCACGGAAAGAAGGAAAACTTAATCAAATTGGTCCGCGCAAAATACGGATATAGTAAATTTTCTGGTAGTGTCATGAACTTCTGGGAAAAGTTTCTAAAGGGTCAAGGCTCGGTTTATTGTTACGCAGTAAAGGAAGAAAATCGAATAGAAAATTTTGCCTTTTCAACTGCATTTCTTCTATACCCTTGGTGAGCATCAATTGGGACGGGGAGTCAGTGGACAAAATATTTTCAATACATAAACTGAACCCTTTTCTCTGTATGTCTTCTAGCTTCTGTACGTTAGATTCCTTATACGGGTTCCAAATTATGCATGTATATTCAAGCCTCGGCCAATTAGGTGTTGTAGCGTACGAGTTTAACGTTCGCAGGGGTGTTTCGAAGTTTATGCCTGACAAAATCGAGCTCACGGGATGCGAGAGAGCAGATGTTATCTATATGCGGGTTCCAAGTAAGGTTATTAGTAAGTGTTACACCTAGATGCTTCACGGACGGAACTTGTTACGCTGGAGAAGATTTCAGTTTATATGTATACTGCAGAGGGTTATTCTTGTTCGTTATGCGAAGAAAGACACTTATCTTTGCAATCAAAGCACTGCTCACTCTCCCAATATTACCACTGTCCAATATTAAAATGCTATTTTGCAAGACACACTGATCAGTCGCGTTAATAACTTCCCATGATAAAACACAGTCATCTGCGTTCAATCGAGTATTTACACCCGGACAAACCTCACCCACAATGCCGTTTATTTATATAGGAGAAACAGGAGTGGCCCTAGGACGTTTCCCTGCGACACACCTGATGTGACTAGAAGACAACCCGAGTTATGTTGACCAAGCACAACATTCTGTTTGATGTTTGATAAATTATCGTTTATCCAGTAAATAAAAATTGGATGAAGGCCAATGGTTTTTAGTTTTAACATTAAGCTGTGGTGAGGAACTTTATCAAATGCTTTACTGAAATCAATAAAAAAAAACGCGTCCACTTGATCGTTATTGTCAAGCATTGCTGCAAAAGAACGGACAACTGAAAGTAGTTGAGTTACTGTGGAAAATCCTTTAGGAAATCTATGTTGGAAATCTGTCAAAATATTGTTGCGATCTAAAAATTCATTACTACTGGTTGCGATAATATATTGTATTAATATGCAGCAAGATGATGTTAGAGATATTGGTCGTTTTTTTTTTTTACCTGAAGGCGATAACCTTTTGTTTTTATAAACAGGCACAACTCGGGCCATACTCCCCTCATCAGTTATCTTCCCGGTTAACAAAGACACAAGAAATATGATAATCAAATATATGGCCAGTGGCTCAGCGTACCTCCGAAGAAACGTGCTTGGAATATCTCCGGGTCCAGGGGAGGATTTCGTTTTCAAGTTTAGGGGCATGAAAAAGACGCCTTCATACCAGATGAAGTTAACTTGTGTTGAGTGAACTGGTGCTGTTGATGGCGCGTCATATGATTTTGATTATGAAAATGCGCTATGGAAGTAACTGTTAAAATGCTGTGCAATGACAGTCTGGTAACCGCTCTATCGTCGATAGTTACTTCAGATATAGGTGCGTTTCCATCGCTAATGTGGCGCCATAATTTACTCGGGTCACTTTTTATGCAGGTCACCAAAGTCGTTTTAAAATAATAATCTTTTGATCGACGTACAGCAAGCTTGTGAGAGATTTTCACTGAGTTTAGTGATTATGCTGCTCTGCGCGCGTTGGTTTATTTTCCCTTTTGAGTTGGCGCCTGAAGTGGATAATATTGCGAGTCATCCAAGGCGCCTGCTTGCGACTGTTTAATTTTGTAGGTACGAACTGATTTAAGAAGAGCGTGTTGTCGGGCAAGTTGGCTTTGCATGATATGGAAGAAGTTAGCGAAAAACTTAGACAGAGACCGAGAAGAAACACACCAGACGACAGACGAGCGCTACTACCAACTGTTTATTGGGGCGTAACACCCGGAATATATAGCCGAGCATGCAGACAGTTGGAGGCACACGCGTCATACACCCGCGTTGTTACAAGGCGAAAGCGTATCCAGAAACGCACATTCAGAAGAATAAATCTGCAAGGAAGGATTTAAACAATAGTGATATTTTTTTAAACCGGTTCCAGAGTGCGCAGACGTAAACTCCATCAAAGTCAACATTGCAAGTTTCTACGTGATAAATGACCGAGGCGTCATCAGAACGTGCGAAATTCATGATATGACGCGTTTCACACGTTTTTGGTTTTGCAAGCGGTTTTATGGCTATGGAAACACTTAAGAGGTGGTGACCAGAAAGCCTTGGTTCGACTGATACAATGCATTCATGGAAAGCGTGGGGAACGAATGCGAGATCTAAAACTGAACTGTTTGTACGAGTTATACGTGTTCGCTCATAAACCACTTGACACCAGTTGTAAGCATTATGTCGAAGACAAGATCCACGTGTTTGCTGCGTAGTGAGCACGGCTGTAGTCGTTCCCAGTCAACGACAGGTAAGTTGAAGTCACTAAATAACAATATTTTGCTCTTCTGGTATTTTGACAATTGCAAGCGTAACTTAGTTAAGTAATCATGTGTGACGTTGAGAGGCCTATAAACCGCTCTCAAAATAAATCGATGTCCCAAGTAAAACAGCCTAAAGCAATGAGACTCGAGATCAGACGATACTTCAAGCAAAACAGCCGGTACTTGGTTTTTAACAAGCATGGCTACTCTTCTACTCCTTTTTTGCCTGTCTTTACGAAATACCCTGCATGAGGGGGAGGGGAAATGAAGTCTTTTGTAATCTCGCCATGGAGCCACGTTTTCTTAATAACCGTGACGTGAGGGTCGTGCTGAAGAAGAAGAATTTCAAGTTGTCCAGATTTATTGCTGATGCTACCGGCGATAGCCTTGATTATTCTGAGCTGCTTGCCCTTAGTAGCACTTCTCGAGTGGCCTCAAATACGTTTGTTTTGGGGGAATCTGCATATATTAGCATCAGCGTACCGATTGCTTACGTTTGTGTCGCCTACGGCGACGACTACACGTCTGCGAAGGTTAGTTGGGTCGTGCATGTTTTTTTGGAATAGTTTTTTTAGCAAAGCTGCCTTATCGTTCTTCTCATCGTCCCAGACTAGGCTTGGCTGATGATAAGAAGTTTAAATTCTTCTTCTTCTTCTTCTCCTCAAGTAATATGGCACATACCCACGTGGGGGGATTGGCCAAGGTATAGGGTAGAATGCCAATGAAGCATTTGCGCGGGGAAGGAAACGTCAGAAGACTGAATCAAGATAAAAAAAAATTGGGAAAAATAAAATGAATTCAAGAGGTATGAGTCATCCGGAATAGAATCAATCTAGCCTTTTTGGACATGCGAAAGAATTTTGTGTATAGCTAACAGGATAATCGATTACTTGCACTTATGTAATCGTGAAGGTAGCCGCATACACTGCTTAACGGGAATCCCTTGGCACTCGCACCGAACGATAGAAGAACTGTAAGAGACAGAGGCAGTCCTAGTCTCGAAAGAGGAACCTCCAGATATTGCTTTCTCTGAACCGCGAACCGCCGGCAAGAGAGGAGAAAATGATCGATTGATTCAACTTGCCCACATGATACACAAAGGTTTGTCGCAGCGAACCCACACCTGCATAAGTACAAGTTTAAGTGAGGGATTCTACATCGCAGGAGCGTCATGGACACTTCACAAAGCCTTGACTTACACCACCGGATATTCCATGGGTACTTTAGGTGTTGAAAGTCCACGGTATTCAGCAACGGATCACTCAAAGTGGCTGAAATATGTTGGAACCGCTGGAAACGTGAAGCTGCTAACAGAATGAGGTGAGGGACGGGATATATTACAGGTGCGCTGAGAGCTGACCTTGCCAATAAATCAGCCACCTCGTTAAAATAGACGCCTGAATGCCCAGGTACCCAGACCAAACGGATCTCGCGCACTGTGCTCGGAACAAAAAACCTAAGTGAACGAGTCAAGAAAGATTTTTCCGAATTTTGGAGAGAGACAATAACTGAAAGGCAGTCTGTGAGAATAAGAACCCGTGCGACATGTCTGGGAATTTTGAGAAGAGCCAAACCAATGGCCAAAAACTCTGCGAAGAATATAGGAGTATAATCAGGGATACGAACGGAGTAGCTCCAATCTAGATCCTGCGAATATATGCCAATCGCCGCCTTCTCACAGCTGCCGGAGGCATCAGTGGAGAGAACAGTATGATGTGGAAAATTCTGTAGGTGTTCAGAAAGAAGACCATTTAGGGTATGTGCGGGCATATGCTTCGCATGGGACGGGAAAATAAAGTCGTAATAGAAGACGGGATCAGCCTGCGTGTCAGCAACTCGTTGCAAGGAGATCAGATCAACCTGAAGCGGAGCTAAATGCTAGTGAAACTTCGTCTTTCTTATCGCGGTTCGATTCGGCACTGTTTCAGAGCATTTTTCTGATCTCTCTTATTTTGGCTGAACAGTCATCCCTTACTGATATCCCACTTTCTTTTATTTTACGTCCTTCCTTTAGAATTAAGGTTTTTTTACGTGAGTTTAGGGACTTCAATATGACTGGCCTAGTTTTGTTATCTGCTGGTTTGCGTTAACGGTGTATTCGTTCCATTAAAACTGGCGCGAGTTACAGTATATGTTCAATTACTGGTTCAGTAGCGGCGCGTTCTAGGGATTCAAAAGTCTCTTCTTCTTTTAAGGTATAATTACGATCAAGTTTGACCTCCTGCTGCGGTTTTCGAAGTCTTCTATTTTGTTTTCCAGTATTTCGATTATGCGATTCATTGATTCCAGCTAGTCTTGATACCGTATTATTTTGGCCTCAAATTTGAATACAATATCTAATTTAGTGTCGATATCAGTCAATCTCTTTTATCTCCTCAATATCTGCTGCAATTTCATCCAGCTGTATTTCAAGTTGTGGATTAATGGGGCCAGGAGTTGACTCTATGTCACCACTCAGCAAAAGTAATTCTTTTAGCTACAAAACAACACATCGATAGAATAATAAATACATACGGGGGCATGGCAGCAAAACATGCAAGGCATCAGTAGAACGGACAGATGTTCCGTAAAATTTCCTCACCTGCGGAATGAAGAGCAACGGATTAGATGACCGCCTCCCAGAAATGCAACCGTGACCAGTGAATGTGCCTGTCCCGAGAGGCTCATTTATAGACGGGTGGTATGGTGGCGCTTTTTCTTGTGTTCCGCAGTGTCATCAGTGCGTTTAGCCGCTGATCCTTTTATCAGCCAATCTCACGGTACCGGGTGAAGAACGAAATGCACGCGAACGGCGGTGTTGTTTAGGGTGACTTAGTCGCACGCCATTAATGGAGGCCCGGCGGAGCTGGTGACGGTAGACAACGGCACGCCGATTCGCGACTGCGGAATGAAGGGCAACGGATAAGATGACCGCATCCCAGAAATGCCATTATGCCCATATTATTAATATAGGCGCATAATTTGTTCAGAAAGTATGAAATACGAATAGCTTCTACTTGATTTTCTGTGTTTTGAACGCGCACGCACATATTATGCATATACTTAGGTGTACAAAAAATAGGTTTGTTGACACGAGAGTGTGGAGCAATGCCTGGACACCAGATTTGTTCAGTGAAGCGGACAAAGTGTATTTGGTATCCTGTGCGTTTTTCAAACGTGGCACATTTTTCTGTAGGGTCCGACTAGTCAGCCTAGCGTGTTTTCACTAGATTCGTTTTGATTGACACCGCGTTAAACTAGAGTGCATAAATGCAAGTCGCTTTCCTCGTTTAGCGGGCCTCTCTTGGTAGCCGTGAGTGCTTCGCTTTCGCCAGATGTCGTACTCGTGTGATTTCTTTCTGTGCCGTGAATTTTCTATCTCACTACATTATAATTGCAGCACCGATAGAAACACTTCCTTGCTGGCAACAAATCGGCTAGTCGCACGTCTAGGGCCAACGCCCACGGCTAGATGGAGCCACCATATAAGAAGATGATTCATAATAAAAATGAGGACACCTCGCTGGGCGAGCGCTCCAACCGTTTCCACACACCCGCTCTACCTCATCTGCTGCTATCCCGTTAATTTGTTTTGACACGACCCCTGAATTTGTCCTAAAATGAAGGGTGACCTAAATGACTGCTGTCAAGAAGCACGCCTTGCGGGAAACCATTTGAGATGGACACAGATATCTGGGGGCTCATGATATGACCAACTCATAATTTCTGAGGAACCGTGGCTTTCAGACTATTGCGCCTCCTCCTGCCTCCTTCCTCCTTTCTTCAGCTCCCTCTCCGCCGCCCCTTATACTGTTTTTATCTATTTTTCGCTTTTTTTGTATTTTGTTTTTCCATGCTGCTCAACTGTTTCTCCTAGGTTTTTCTAGGTCAACGAAACCAATTATATCATGCCATCTATCGTAGTTCTTTATGTGTGGACACAGCCTTTCAAGCATACGCTTGCTATCTTTCCATCCTCACAACCATCTGGGTTTTTTCCCCTAAGCTGTCGTATTTCTTTATCACGGCTTTGCACGTCAACTCGTCCAATGCTCTTGAACAGCCATCCTGCCTTGACAAGTTCACGCCCCCCATTCTAATATCGTTTCCACATTGCTCACACCCTCCACCCTCTCACCGGGGCTTCCTCCTCGGAAAGAAGGCCCTATATAGACTCCGTCAATAACGAACGCTTTGCCCAGACGAGGACAAGCCATGGTCAGCAATAAATAGTCATTTCCCACCGATTACTTCTGGTTGCTTGGCTTTGCTGCGATTACGTGTTTGGTTAAATTTTCCCGTTAAGCACGTCATGGCCAAAATTACTTTCTACACATAGTGCACGCGTGCAATAAATGCATCGCCTCGCACCAAAGGGAACTGGGTTTGTGCACTAAACTTTTGCGTAGGAGACAAATGTTGTATATTGCAGTCTGCTGGGCGATTAGGTGCGTGTTCGTTAGGTGAAAGGCACGAAAAAAAAGGCACAGTGGAGGAAGTACCGTCTTTGACTAAACTAACCATGCTGCATGATTCCCCCAACTTCAAAATGTGTTGTAAAGGGAGGAAAAGGTGTCCTCCTACATTGAGGAGATTTAGAGTGTCAGGAGTGGCATATGTGCCCCATTATACGAGTAAGAAGCAAACCTTGCAGCTTAATTGCTTTTCCGATGTACGAATAACGCACAGTACGTTATTTTCTTCGAGCTCTCACGCTGGAGATTTTAGTTTCGGGCAAAAGATTGTTCAGAATTCATCGACATAGACGAGTATTATGAAGAGCTCTTTCAGTGCGAAAGCACTACTTCACGCGATTCCAACCAAAAAAAAAAAGAATTGCGTGAAGCCTCGGAGTAGCTTGAGTTAGCTCGGGAGAGTGTTCCGACAGCTATAACCAATGGGAAGGTGATCGATAGGGTGATCTGTGGCAACCTGCATAAATGAAATATATATTGCCGCGACTGGGTTTTGCACACTTGGCGACGCCAACAGGTCAGCTTCACTGGCCACTGCACGAGAGCACTATGCTATCACCATCGCGCCTCGTGTAGAACTGAAACACACTCTCGCGCTGTGCTTTGCGCGTCATGTTCATCAACCTTCATCTACAGTGTGGACAGATCAGATCACCTTAACCTCAATCAGAGCTTAACATGTGTCTAATATTGTCACCGGACGTGCCGACGACCCAGCAAGGCAAAACTATGATTCAACCAGGCTAAACAAATGTTGACTACGTCTACTGGGTTTAACTATGTTAAACTCCTACCAATTTTTTTAGGAAGGGTTTTGAAAGTAGTCAAGGAGTTATTGCAAGAATTCGAAAAATAAAACAGATGTGAAACGTGGGACACTCTAAAACGGTGTACTCAAGCTGTTCCAGATGGTTTGCAATGAAAAGAAAAGTAAGGTTCGTGCAAATGATCAGTTTCTTTTTTTATGAACACCGCAGAAACCGCGGGGGTTTTGGGAGCAAATATGAAGTTAACAAAAAAACTTACAAGCATAAACACCTACTCTGAATCGCAGGAATACGTTAGCATTGTATAGGACAGCAGGATAATAATCTCGTTGGCACAACAAAAATAAAATGCAAGGAAAAGAACCACTAGAGTCGTGCTCGACATTTAACATCAACTTTGACGGCACTCATGTGAAGCAACAAAATATTTGCGAGTATTTTTCTTAGAGTCCCATTTATTTCTTTCGTTGTCACACTCCCCATATGTGTGGGAGTGGAATGAGATAAATTGGTTATGAAAAAAAGCTTTGCAATTGCACTCCTATAGTTAGCTAAGCCCGTGTATTTGCACATGTTGTCGACGTTGTACATTCCGACATTTACACGACTGTAACTTGTTTCTATGAGATAATCGCCAAAAAGACTGCTTTATAATAACTGTCTCGCTCCTCCTGGATCGTGCCTATATGTATTACTGGAGCATTCGACATGAAAGTATCGAAACTTGCAGTGGTCAGAGCTTCAACAGATAAAAGTGGTCAGGATATTGAAGAGTGGTTTTCTATGCACGTGTTCAGGTTTGAGTGAGACTTGGAGATTGTAATAAAATGTTCTGAAACCTAAGCTCTTTTCTTTTCTACAGCTTCGTCGGAGAAAATCGGGACCGTTTTTTCTCTTTCAGTTTTGCCATTTGCGCCTATCGCTGAAGTTCAGATAGTGCCATTTCATGTTCATATAGCGCGCCGCGTGTAACCTTGCTTTAAATTGCGTAATGAATTTGTTGCCCTCTTCCTTCAAATTATTATTTTCAGTCACAAGAGGCGTCTTAGAGTTTATTGATAATCTATACAAAAGTTCTTATTTCTTAGATATATGTCACAGTTTCATTCGTTATCAATGAATCGATATGAAGCACTGCCCCGGGAATAGATGCGCAATCGCTCATGGGGCGCTTTGGTGCTTTACGTACTAATCTATCATCATTACTAAGGAAGGAGGGGGGGGGGGCGATAGGTCATTGCGAGTATGGACTTGGAATCACGTGCGTGAAAGGAGACGAGGTCATAAGTCATGAATGGCCGTATGGGCATAGTTAGGGTTGATGCAATCAATATCGATTGCGCGGTGGTGCCCTGTCATCGATTGGAGGGCTTCTAAAGACGCAAAAGTACAGTAGCGCAGCCAGTGGGTGTCATATTTTGGGAGGAGCATCACGCATCGTAGAACTGGCGTCATGTGCAACCAGCTCCATCCTAAGCACCAGAATGAGTGTCGCAAGCGCGGAATGATAATTCTTCACACCCGAATACAATTAGCGGCATCGTCAAGCTGGAGGTATAGGTACCGGCATAGAAGTCTAGCTGAACCAACATAACAAATATCCTGATATACCAGCTTTTAGAGAACCTCGTGGCGGATTCATGTACATACAACGTTCATTGTTCAGCAAAATACCATATTACAAAGCGTTTTCTACTAACAGTATATGTTTTACTCAATGTACAATCATCTGCAAACTGTACAAAACATATATGCACTAAATGGCACGCCGTGGCTGGAGCATCTGAGATAATACTTCGCAGAGGAGTCACACAACTGTCTGCAAATGGCTCGCCGTGTTCCAAGTGCCGGCATACAAACAACGCTGCTCCTATATACCAAATTATTGCGCGAGGCCGCCTTCTAGACTCAAGAAAAAAAATACACCCTATTTTTTATCTTTGGCTAACAGGTGTCCATGATATTTTTGTTCATTTTTACAAACGCATAGGTGCATTTTAACGCTGCTCATTTTGCAGAAAAAGAAACGAGGGCGTGGAAACATCAATTTTAGATGTCTTAGGACTCTACAGGTTTCCCGGTGTTACATTTTTTTTTTTAGAATTCGATTCCGACTGTGCACAAAAGTGCTCTAGTTTTATCATCCTCATCAGCCTGACTACGCCCACTGCAGGGCAGAGGCCTCTCTCATATCTCTCCAATTAGTTGTATCCTGTGCCAGCTGTGGCCTCCCTATCCCCGCAAACTTTATCTCATCCGCCCACTTTAATTTACGCCGCCCCCTGCTACACTTGCCTTCTCTAGGAATCTACTCCGTTATCCTTAGACACTGTCGGTTATCTTGCCTTCGCATTACGTGCCCTGCACAGGTTCATTTCTTCCTCTTGGTTTAGTCTAGGATGTCGTCGATAACAATATTGCGAAAGCAAGATAACTGATGGTCCTTGCGGGTAACAGACTGGATTATAAGAGAACGGAAGCGTAGTAGGGGGGGGGGGGGGGAGCTGGGCACAAAGTTAGTCGGGTGAGATTATGAAGTTTGCGGGGATAGGGAGCCGCAGCTGGCACAGGAAAGGTTAACTGGCGAGATATGGAAGAGGCCTTTGCCCTGCAGTGGACATAGTCGTGCTGGCGATGATGATGATGTTGCCGTTTGCCATCGTTTGTAACCTAACCCACTCTGCTCTCTTCATGTCTCCTAATGTTAAACCCATCATGTTTCTTCCATATCTTGCTGCTTTGTTCTTAATTTGAACCCTTTTTATTCTCTTTCGATAAGCCTGTTATCAGGTAAGATTCCGCGAGAAAGCACTACGCGTGAGAAACTGACTAGCACCATGCGTCTCTGTAATATAGTATTAATGATGTGGTGGTTTAGAGCCTTACGTGCTTGATATCCACTTTTCAGGATGACACCTGACAAAAGAAGCTGCTGTTGCCCTCTTGTCTGAAATTCGCCTGGCGGCCTTAAGCTGAAATATGACGGCAACAGCAAAAATGATTATTTGTTTCTGAATTGGCACCTGCAGGTGAAAGTCAAGCTCAACAACAGTAAGTCTTGTAGCACTTCTACGCTCAAGAGCAAGCGTTCAGGCCAGCAAAAAAAGAAAAAAAAATGGTGGTGGTTTGGTTGTGTTTAAACCTGGAGTGACGCGATAGCGACAGCTGGCCGAGTGAAACTTGCTAAATTAAATTGCAAACTCAGTATTTCGCCGCTCCGTTTCGCTGGGCGTTCCTTCATCTTCGTGTCACTTTACACAGCGCATGCGCACAGCTGTACAGCTCGGTTTCGCTGGGACGTAGCGCGGATAGTAGCAGCAGCTGCTCCGCTCCACGTGGCTGGTCACGTGACCGATCACGTGGCGGTGGCAGCGACACCACGCCGTGGCTGCGCCGCCACCATCACGCGCCACCGCCACGCTGGAGACTCAAAATGCTTACTAACGTAATGTAGCTATCGCTACAAAAGTATCGCATAAAAAGAATAGGAGACCTGTGCAAGCCTGAAGTGATTCTCTCTTTGACTAGGGCAGTGCAACATTGCAAAGCTCGGCTAGTGAACTTCTTCGTCATATTTGTTGAACTGCGAAAAACTTTCAAACAAAGCATACGGCCTCCTTTTATTCTTCTGAAACTCCTTTAAACAGCAATGAGGCTTTCGTGTTGTACTGTACTGACGTCGCATTAAGTATGGTTTTCACTGGGGTGATAATGGGCTAATATCTTGATATAACAGTGAGCAGCCGAGTAAGCTTAAAACTTGTGAAATTAACACTTATTCTGCTTCCATAAAAAATATTCAATTTCCACTCTCACAGTTCAGAAAGGTGAAGAAGCAGTGCACCTAATCTTGTGCAGATTGGTACCCTACTGGATCTGGAGAAAAATAAAAGGAGCAAGGGAAGTTATAATCTCTCTTTGGAGTTTAGCCACTTGGAAAAACAAGACCAAGCCTGTTTTAAAAAAATGACCCAAGGTGTCTACCGAGGCGACACATTTGCACTTCTGAAACACGAATAGTTCTCTGCTGTAGACAGTATATGGTGCGCCTTGAACTATTACGCCGGCAGGCTAGAGCTTCCCGATGCGCTTCGTGTGCGCTCAAATATGATATCTGACCGTACTTTGTCCTCACGCGAAGTCACACGAGGGTGTGTTGAGCACTTGACCTTGTTCCCTTGGCCCAGATTCCAATGATTCGCTGATCGTGCGTGCCTTTTCCCGTGGCCGTCATTATTTTTTCTTCCTTGCAGCGTTGTGACGATCTCTCTGAGGTAGCTGATAGCGACTTATCAGATAACGCCTGAGCCTCAGGTGGTTACAGAGAGTTTGTGTTAGCGTACACTATTAACGATAAACACCCCCATCTGTGCAAAATGTACATATTGATAAGAATTCGAAGTGGCTTCAACTGTGCGTGTGGCTCGGTACAGTATGGCTCTTCCGCGCGAAAGCTTGCGTTCATTTTGACAGTATCCCATCCCTTTATTCGTGCCGACCTCAACGACCTGCGCCAAGCGCATCGAGCTCAACCAGCAAACGACTTAGGACATAAATAAACACAGCTGACTCAGGCAATCTTTGGGGTCACAGTTGATATTCTATATGTTTTCTTTCCACCGATAACTAGAATGAACATTCTCTTGTGAATATATGCAAGTGTATAGTTTTCAGCACGAATGTCTATAGTGCTCGAACAACGCCCTACCCACACAGTAATCGAAAGTTGTGAGCAGTATCGCAGTCACCGATATAACGCAGATGCTATATCAAAGGTGCGTAGGCATATATTAACTGTGGCAACTGCACTGCAAAAGTTATAAAGCAGCTGAGCCAAGATCTTGACTTCTTTGTTTTCCACACAGCGCTACAGAGCTCTAGATGGTCTTCTGACGAGTGTGCAACCTCTTTTAGACGCGGCCTCGTCCGCGTGGACGAGGCCGCGTCAAATCGCGCAAGCTTCCCTAAGAGTCCCACATGCTGTTGCGTTCGCTAGATGCGCTCACTGATGCAGTCGTTCAAACTGGACAGCCTAGACAGCTCTACGGGGAAAAAGTTTTCAAACGGCATGATAAGCGAAAGAATTTAACCAAACCGCGCACCACAAGATACTACAGCCGAGACCATACTCCAGGCCGCCTCCAGCACCCCTTAGCGTGTTTGCAGTCGGTCGCTGAACTCTCATCTATCTTTCCAGGCGGAAATTTGAATGGCGGCGTTAAGCTTTTTGAACCCGGCATAGTCAGCGACGTGAGGGAACGTATGACTGAGAATGGGAATGAAGCAGTGTCGCCGTCTGCCACAGGCTTATGACAAAGCAACCACGGTAAAAAACGAAGGAATTATTAACTTGCCGCATTGTTTCAGTTCAGAACGCACATATGCAGAAAAAGCTGCCTCTTTTAGGTCTTTTAACAGAACAACAAATGCATGTGTGGTGAAAATAATCACGCAGAAAGACTGTAACAAGAGTTTACTTCTGACAGCGAATGATCTGAATCCAGGCAAAGTTGTTTGTGCTCCCAATATCGCATCGGAAAGCGGCAACACTTGGTCCCCGGCGAATCGCGATAAGTACTGTTGCAGCCAACAGCACAGCAGTTACTTTTGCATTTTTGGGCTCCATAGGTGACGGAAAATAACTGCGAAAAACCGCAAGTTGCTGCTCTATCATCGTTGCCTCGCACTCTTGACGCTTTCGCCACCGCAGAGCCGCGCGCGTCGTTACGGAGTTATGGTTGCGAAGGGTGCCTCTAGCGTTTAAGGTTAACGAAGCCAACAAGGACTTAATTGCGCTAGCCTACAAGAAAGGGCGGTTGGAGGATTGCCTAGACAAAATCAGGGAAGTGACCTGAAAAAAAAAATGATTGTATAGCGAAATTCATTGAAGCCTAAATGTTATGCACGTTTGTCCCGCAAAGGATAAACTACACTACATCACTGCACCAATATACACGATGGCTAGACGGGCGAGGTTGTGATACATACTTAAGCGTTAATACATTAGTGTTAATACGTACTGTATTAACGCGCGCCTAACTGAGCATGCTAGTACCTTGGAGGCTAATAAATCTACTAATCTAGACGATCATGTTAGAGACTGCAAATCTTGCTTCCCTACTTTTCATCACAGTGATGTATTTTAGACACCCAACGCAGTTAACTGGAGAGATTATGGAGACTTTTTACATAAAGAAAAAACTAGATTGTGCGTTAGCAGCCCGTCGGTATGCCTGCATGTCAGTGAGGTTCGTTTCCTCGATTCCACGTAGCTACATGTCTGTTTGCTTTGATATCTTGTTTGTTTGCCCTATTCATATTCCTTGCTTCCTGTGAATAAACCTTCAGTTATGAGTTAGCGCTGGTTCTGTTGTTTTCTTTCTTTGTTGTCTTCGTCTTCTGCGCTATTTTCGCTTAATTAATATACAATAATTGTCGATAAATTACAGCGCATAACTGCACTAATATAAAATAATTGTCGATAAATTACGGCACATTACTGCAGAAATAAAGAATATTTGTCAAAGGTAGCGTTTTTTTTTTCTTTGCTACAAAGGGCTCGCTTGTTGGTACCTTTGCCTTGCCTTGAATCATCTCGCCTTTCTTCCAAGAGTAATGGAAAATGACTGCCTACTATACTGCTTCCGTAGGGATTGCAGGTTGTCATGACTGGTAATCTTTAACAGAACTGAAGAAGTAAGCTTCATACGTGACGGGAAAAGAGTGTTGACCGACTGCAGTTAGTTTTTTTCCGACGTCTTGATAACAATATGTTTCACCTTTGAACGATAAGCGACCATGACATTTTCCGTCCTTGCTCACTGGTGTTCCCAGAATCACCGATAATTAAAGGTCAAAGTTTGCGCGCTGGAATTATTCGATAACCGCGAAATAGAAGTAAGAAGCGAACAAAAAGTTTTTGATGACGTTTGCAGCTGCACGAAACAGCGAGTAGTGTTTCTTCTTGGAAACAGAAAGGACTAAATGCCTCAATATAAATAATGTTACATTATTCAGGTTTTTACATACCTCAATGTTATCACAATTGCGTTCATTTGACTCAGCGTTATTTTCATCCTCAAACCGCACTTCACTCCTGACCCGTTGCTGTTGCTGAGGATTGCCAGGTGCGTTTGTATTTAAACATAAAGCAACTTAGAATTACTAAATTTGGGTGTTTTCTCAGTGTCATGCTTGCGCTTGCGCTGTTACTTGCCTTGCTGGTACGCGCTAAACCATTTGGGTCACCTAGCAGCCATACAGCTCCTGGTAAGTAGAAAAATAATAATACAACTAGTTTTTCATTTTTTTGTCTACTTTCCAGGAGCTGCATGGCTCCTAGGTGAGCCAAAAGGTTAAGCACGCACCAGCATCATATTTGAAAAGATGTGGCGGGTTCAGTGCTTACTGGCCGGCCGAATAGAACATGAGTCATTCAGTCGGGCTCGGATACGTGTTTTCGAGTGGTCCTTTGATTTGTTTCCTCGTGTGATCATCTGAGTTGCATGTTTTACAGACAGCCTGGGGAGATTCCATGTTATCTAGTGCAATCTCATTGTCCCACGCTTGTCGAGACGTCTGCGTACGTTCCGGCCAGATACTGCTTATCTCTCTATACGGTGAACAGCGGGAGTAAGGAGATCGTAGTTCGCATTCGTATATGCCTGATAACGTCCTTCACGCACCAGCGGTATGATCGAGATATGTTTCTGTTCAAAGCGCTGAATCAATTGTTTTCATTGTCTACGGAGTGGGCGTTTTCCGTGCGTTATCGGGACCAGCGGAGTTATAAAATTTCGATCGGTCGCACCTCAGCTCCACTGCCGGCAGCCTCTTCAGTCACGATGGCCCGTCACTGCGCATCCTTGGTCCTCTGCCTCGTGGCCTTTGCGGCTCCGGTCGTCTTCGGCGAGCTTAACACCGTCAACGTCGAGGCATGCTCGGGTAAGATATCCGCGTTACTGCCAGGACAGAAAGCTGCTGCTCTGAATATATCTCGGCTATTTTTGCCCACACGAATGGAAGTTCTCTTTTCGAAGTCTTGCCACCGAGATGAGGCTCTCCCCTCAAATGCTGTCAAAGTTTTCGCTTTCTAGTATATTCCACGTTCTCTCACCTTTATCTAGCTGTGATCGCCGGCCTCTTGTCACAAGGACAGGTACATAAGACACCCAGTTCATTTTTTTTTTCACAGCCACCTTAGTTGTGCTGTGTTCTTGCGAGTTGGTTGACTCCCCTCTATTTGTTTGAATTGTTAGCCTGTGTATACAAAAGAATAAGTCCGAATTTTTTAACCGCAGCCTTTCATTATTTTGTAGCAGCAGTGATCGCATGCGCCATATTGCAATTTTTTTTAAGTGTACAATTGGTCAGCGAATAGAAAAACACGTAGTGGGCATGTGCCAGCATTCAGGTAGGTGTGAATGTAGCCGTAGCCAGCGTTTAAGACATTCTGTGCCTAAGCGCTGTTTCAGGGGTACGATTCTCTCGCCGCGGATTCACGGCCCCAAATCGATGGAAGCGAATTAAACGTCTGTGAAATTAATTACCTTCCGGCGCACGTTTTAAAAGCCTCAGGAACTAGTATTAATCAATAGTCTTCAGCTACGACGGACTTCACAATTGGTTTGCGTCTGACAGGTGGAATAACGTTTTCTTCTTAATGAATAGGGAGTGTTGATTGTTTATTCCCCATGCTCAGACTGCGACGCTCTAGTAGCTTGGGGTTACAAGATTTTGGTCCAGGAGATCTCGAGGCAAGGGCTTGTCGGTGTACAGTTACCGACAACCACACATCTTTCGATTTCCAAAGCTTTTTTTGTGCTTGAATTAACCAAAAGTTTGCCAGCCGTGGTCAGTTAAACGGTGGCTCAGACTGAACTTTATGTCAACAAGAAAAACTGATGGAAAAGACCTGTGCCTTTCTAGCCTACAGGTTTTTGTCTTTTCTGGTTGCTTTGTTCAATTACCTCATCGCTTTTCGCAGCGCAGAATTCGCGAGGGATGCTACTTACTTGCAGCTGCGTCCCCTAAGCGCTCAGCCGGCTTCAGTTAGAATTTCTGACGGTCATCATGCAAGACTAAATATTTTCTTGTTTGTTATTCTTTAAAATGTGGAAAAGAAACTAGCTCTCTGTACAGGCCTTATGCTAAGGTACGTCTTCCTTGATTTTCAGATGCGTATAAGAAATAATTTAGCAAATAAACTTTTTGCATTGATTTAAAAGCACACAAAAATGAAATCTAAGTACACTATGTGCATATAGTGGCACTTATTGTGTATATATATTATATATGCATGTCAGCGTTTGCAGCAGAGTGAATGAATAACATGGCACTGTTTTGTCGCCAATGCCTGCGCCACTTACCTTGTGAGGGTGCTAAATTGAAGAACTGGGAAAGCTCGCAAAAAACATAGACCCACTATAGCATTCAGACACTGAGCCCAAGGGCACGGGCTCTGATCCTTAGTGCGGTGGCCTCATTTTAGTGGCGGCGAAGTTAAAATATGCCCATGCTCTATGCAATACCTGCACACGTTGAAGAACAATCTTTAATGAAAATGAATCGCTCGCAGCCCTACACCGAGCCCAAGGCCGGAAGAAATCTTGTAGCGATTAGAAAACCGATGGGTACCCGGAGGCGGAGAATCGAACGCAGCACCTCCCGAATGTGAGGCGGATGCTCTACCACAAGGCCACGCTCGCCTCTCATAGAACAAACGTATTTTTAGGGCGCAATACCCTTCATACCGTCCCATGCCTTGTGTGGACAAAAAACAAGAAATCAGGAGAGAACGTTACGCCATGATGGCAGGCCTCTATAAGCCAAGCCTCCTTGAAGCAGTTCCCTTTCGTCTTCCTCTCTCCGGGCACCCCAAAGTTGACCCAGCGTGAGGGCCGAGACCTATCTTTGGCCAGTAAAGCCTACTAACTTCTATTTATTATTACTAGGCTCTATCTTCTGGGCATTTTATCTTTCGTTATTGCATGTCATATTGTATGCCATAGTATAGTGCATTATTTGGTATGCTGTTACGCAATACTATACCAATGAACGCACCAATCATTATCTTCTACTGAGGCACATAGCGCTGTTCACAACATTGTAATCTCTTTCTCTCTCACCCAGATGGATCTACCAGCCTTGTGGACGCTGTGCGCATCAGCGACTGCTCGAGCTTTCCCTGCAGCGTGACGCTGGCCGACAAGCCTCAGGTCGAGATTGACTTCCGCGCCGGTAAGAGAGGCCTGACGGCCATTTTGAGGGTGCCAAGAGGGCGCCATCGTTTAACGAACGCATGTCTTCTGAAACAGAAAAAAAATAATTTCTTTGTTCATGCGATTGCTGACCATTCTGCTGAGATCATGATGCCAGCGTGCTTACAAGGCTTCAAGTGTTACGGAAAGTACATTGCGCTAGATGCGCATGCCGTCATGAAGCAAAGAAAACGCTGAATGATTGATGGTTTCTGGGGGATTTAACGTTCCAAAGCGACTCAGGCTATGAGGGACGCCGTAGTGAAGGGGTCCGGAAATTTGGACCACCTGGCGTTCTTTTACGTGCACTGACACGGGCCTCTAGAATATCGCCTCCATCGAAATTCGACCGCCGCGGCAGGGATCGAACCCGCGTCTTTCGGGCCGGCAGCCGAGCGCCATAACCACTCAGCCACCGCGGCTGCTGCCGAATTATTGATGTATCAGCGAAGGAGAGACTTCCGATGATGATAATGATGGTGATGGTAAACAAATTATTCAATAAGAAGCTTTGTTCCCACCACCTGTCTCTCTCTCTCTCTCTCATAAATGGCAGCAGCCTCTAGTCCAGGGCTCTTAAGGCTTTAGCTGTAAGCACTCCTTGGTAGTAATGGCTCGTTCGAGACATTTTGCATAAGTTGTGGCACGAACGCGCTGAAGCAAACATCGGAACACAAAAAGAATTATAATAATTATCTCCTCAATAATTATCTCCTTTCGTGTGGCAAAAAAAGCACCTGGAGTTTGCATTGTTGGTGCTTAATTTTTGCAGCTGTTTTAAAATTCTGAAAGACAAAGGTTGCTGTTTATTCTATTGAATAATGCACAAACTCATACTCCCGCATGCAAGCTAGCGGCAAGCGGACGGAAGAATTATGACTCAATTACTGAGATTTATGTGCTAAATTTGCTTCTCATCGTTAATCGAACTTGCGCTAGGTGAATGGGTTCCTGCTGCTTATAACAAAAAAAAGCAAATTAAATCAAGCAACATAGCGAAGGGCGTCTCAAATTAAAAAAAAAATGGCTGCTTTCAAGGTGACTAAAAATTTGTGTCTGAGCACTTGCTCTTTGGCATCAACAGCATGGAATGTTTCTCCAAAAAGAATCAACCCGATACAGGCATCGCATGTCTTAAAGGTGCACCATACAGCAAAATGCTGTCCTGTCAAATAAGAAAGTTGAAAGACCCTATGTCTGTGATATTTAAGTGCCACATCTGCAGTTACTTGAAAACAACGAGCTTTCAAATCCAACCTATCGTTTTAAGCGAGCGCAGAGAAATTCAACTTTATGCGTATATACTTGATTAAACACTGTTGGTGTCTCCTCATGTTCTCCATAGGTGTAAAAAGCGCGCAGGATTTGTTTTAATAACCAAACTTCTCTCGCCAATGTTATCACACTTTACACAAGTAGATCTTTGTTTAGCACCCTAAGTTTCGTACCTCGTTCATTGCTGAATAGAAATTACCTGTTCAGGAAAAGGGTTTTGAATGCGAAATTAGATTCTCAAAGGAAAGCGCACTAATGTGAATAGGGCCAGTACACCTAAGGATTAAGATGAGCCTGCATGTCTGGGATAGTCCTCGAGAATTTGATTGACAATTACCTTTTCGGTAAGGCTCATTCTTTGCACTGTTCACCTGCAGTTTTTTCCTGCTGTTTGCTTCAAAACAGCACACTAAATCGCCGTCTACTAATATTTCTGCCGTTTCAGTGTACAACGTTCTTATTTTATGCACACCCGGTGATTTTAACTCCCAGGGAGACATATTCTACTTAATCTTAACTGTCGGCAAAGATTAGTGAAGAAAAGTGAAGTGCGTGCTGTCCACAGTTCGGGAAAGCTGATGCCTCAAGTGCTCACTAATTTATTGTTGCTGCTCAATGTGTATTGAGGGACTAGTACTTGATTGTGAAATTTCTTCGGAACTTTATTCGGAAGGAGGACTAACAATATCTCGCTTTCTTTTCTCCCTCATGCATTCCTTTACGGTGCCGCGCAGCCCATGACTCGAAGACCCTGCGCGTGCGTGTGCTCGGCGCCATCGGCGACATGGCCCCGCAGCCCTTCCCGCAGTTCAAGACCGACGCGTGCAACTTCATGGGTGTCAGCTGCCCCCTGAAGGCCGGAGAGAAGTACACGGCAAAGTTCGAGCTCACCATGTCCCCTACCTTCCCGCCGGTGAGATGTTCCATCTTTGTCTTTTTTGTTGTTGTGCTTCCGCTACTTACGTGTCACCTGTAAGAAGCGCTTTAGAAATTTTGCTCCTCAGGTATTCATAAGGCTGCCGGCTATCATCTTGGTTCGCTGCTTACTTCTTAAGCTGTGCTCTTTTCGTGTTACGAGCCGATAAATGTCACAAGACCACAAATACCGAGAACGTTTCTGAAGTAAAAGTTGACCCATACTTGCTAACAACTTCAAAACAAAAGTAAACGTATCGCATTTTATTCCCGTTTGGAAACAAGCACATCGCTAGCTGACGCAGCGATGGCCTTGGGTTTTGAGCATCAGGCCTCGTATGCGGGAGCTGCGAGGTTTAGTCCGCAGTGCCACAAGCTACCCAATAATAATACAAATATACAAGCTTTCGCCTGGCCTGGGGCTCGGCTTACCCGCGGCAGAATGCTTGGGTAATGGGTCTTTGACCCCACTTTGGGTAGACTTAAAATACCTTGTGTCATGGCGCACTCCGGCCAAAAAGCTGCCCTTTAGCCATGGAATTCACCATTATTGCTAATAAACTGCTTTGAAATCGACATTCATTTTGTTCCTAGCTCTCTGGATAAGTGTTCTGCAGCATAATTTCTTAGAACAGCCTGCTCGGTGTCACAGAAATAGCAGGTAGATTTTTCAAGAGATTGTTGTCCCTGGTCCTGTTTGAATGAAAGAAATATTCTTGTAATCTACGCTCTCATTAACCAAAAATTCCTGCACTAAGTAGAGTGTACATAAAAAAATTTAGCACGGCTTTACTCTTGCTGTGCTTCCCGTTTCAAAAGTCCTAGCACGAACTAGAAAAATTGTCAGAGCAAGAAGCGTTTCTTTTTCAAGTGGCAGAACTATGGGCCACTTGTAACTAGACCTTCAAAACAAATGGCTAGCCCATCATTCCGGTCAAAAATAAAGAAAAAATGAGAAACGAAAAAATCTTCTATTTTTGCTTACAGGTCGTTGGAAAAGCCGTCATTAAGGGCCAGGATGCTGCTGGAGATTTCTTCTGCTTCAATGTCCCAGTGGAGTTCAAGCACTAACACCGACTGCCCTGTCTGAGAATGAAGACAAACTTCGCAAAAGAAGTAATAAAAATTCTGTGAAATAATAGTTGGTTGTGTGGCCAAATTTTTCGTCATGTCTCCGCGCGCACCGGCACCGCACAGAGGCATGCAATAGCAATTCGAAGAGTGGGTGATGTTTGTACGCAGGAGCCGTAAACGTGAGAAACCGATTGAAATAGAAGGCATCGGAAGGCAACCACTGCAAAATAATAACCAATGATACAAATTAGAACAAGCTGGTCATCGATGTGGAATAAAAAGTTGTGCTAAATGTAATTTTAATGGTTTATTAAATCTCAACAAGAGGTTCATATGCGGTTAGTCACCATGAAGCGAAAGCCATGCCAGCAATAATTTTACGTCCTTGCTTCTTTCGAGGCAGCTCGCTTTCTGGAGACGCGCTTCTTCGGTTTTTAGTGTCTTCTTTCGCTCCCACCTTCCTCTCTTTCCTTACGGCGCGGTTCGGGTGTCCACCGAGATGTGGGATAATTACTGCGTCATTTCCATTTCACAAAAACTGATTTTCATTTTTTTCGAGCAAACGCATCACAGACTACAACTGAGCTCACAGCAAGGCTAGACCTGTACCAGTTAGGACGGCGTGTGTGCTATACGCATTTCATCTTCATTTCATGCAAAGATATCCTGCCGTTCGGCTTTTCAACGTTCAGAGAAAACGCCATGCAGTGACGCCTCAAGGCCCTTCAACACCTCCGTGGACAACCGGAGGAAATCTCAGAGGAACTAGCGCCTCTCATTCAACGCATCAAAGCCGAATCAACTATACAGAGGAGCGGGCAGCCTTCGACCCGCTGTCTCGCGGACATACTTTGCCCTATACCAGCTTTTAGAACACGGTAATTAAGAAACATCTGACGAAGGGATATGCCGTTGGCGCCGTAGGCATGCGATCGTTGCTCGCGTCGAACTATTCGCTGCGAACCCACCGCCTCGCGCACATACATTGCCCTATACAAGCTTTTAGACAGAGGTTATTAAGGAACTACATATGATGAAGCGACGTGCAGTTGGCGCCGTAGGCGTGCGATCGTTGCTCGCGTCATATTGGCTGCGCACCGTGAAACTCACGAGTACAAAATACGAACAACAACAATAACTGGCGCCTACATTGTGTGTGCTTCTGTATTACACGCCGCTCAGCAAATATGAACCTACAGCAGCTAGCCCGAGCCAGACTTCTGATCGCTACTCACGTAATCTAGAATTGTCACGCTCATTCGGCGGTTCGCAGAAACAAGCTTACGGAGCTCACCACTGGGCGCTTCCCAAGACAGATGAGAGAGCAACCATCGTTCTGCTCAGAGAAAAGCTAGAAAATTCATTTGCTAAGGCCCGAGCTCGATACTGAACTTTCGACGGCGGGTACCGAACCGTCATCCACCGACGCTGCCTTGGCTACTCTGGAATGCCCGTGCCGACGTCACGATCAAACTCAGCGTAAAGTCGTTAGTGTTCTGCTGCCTAATTAGAATAGCCTGCTCAGTGTGGCAGGAATAACAGGCGGATTTCACAACAGACAGCTGCTTCCGTTCCTGCTCGAATGAAAGCATAATTGTAATTTACGATTTCTTTAAGTAAAAATCTAACAGCAGGAAGCGTGAACGTCAGCAAATTTAACGTAGCCTAAAAATTTCTGTGCGTTAAGCTTCAATTTAGGCGTTGACTGTAAGGCTGCCAACTCTGTTCATAGATGTAACCGCACTTCAATATATGTCAGAAAAACATTGCAGCTACTTTAATTCTGTGGTGCCTAATCGTAGATCGTATGCAGATTACAAGAACAATATTGTTATTGAGGAGAAATCGTATATTCTTAATTGCGACTGTATAATGACATTGAGAAATGAATAACAAGGCTTTGAGGCTCTACGGAATGAATTTATAAAGTGGCTGGTGGTAATTGCTTGTGTACTGTTCCTAACTAGCCACGACCATAATTTTCCGCACAAGTCGTTGCCTTATACCAACTAGAATTCCTTTCCTAACGCACAGTATCATGCCAGCGATTTTTAAGCGCCGGCTAAATTCTCTAAAGAGTTTATCTCTATCTCTCTCTCTTTCCGTGCGCAGGCGGTGTGCCGCCAGCTCCCAGTGATGTTATGTTGGAAAATTTATAAAACCACTTTATTCACCACAGTAACTTCGCCGCACAAGATAAAAGCACTGGAGAAAACATCGCACTAGGTGTATCACAATGCAGCGCTTCCTGGGGATAATCGAGGAACACCGAAGGTTCGGGTGTTGCTTGGCGTCTTCAGCGTTTAGGTTCAAGTTTTGGTCACGATGGTCGGCCTATATTCAGGGGGTCGGTCTTTGGAGCATAGCCGGTGTTCTTCTCTCGGCGACGCAACGAAACGACAGTTGCTGCATCCCTTTCATTCAGTTCTCTAAACGCGTGTGTCACGACAGCCTGGGGCCTGAAGACCCTTCTCCAGGGTTTGTGCTTGTCAGGAAAGCTCCGAGGGATTTGAATACTCCACAAGAACGATGTTCATAGAGTCTTTGAATGTACGACTATTTCGTTTGCTGGATCCACAAACGTGGCGCAGAATATCTGTGGTATTTGACGATATTCGGCTGCTCTGGTTGGCTTAAAAAAGAAGACATGAAGAGAGGAATCGTAGGGAAGCACGTTCGGTCACCGAGTTGAATCCACACGATGCTTGGGAGCGTTACGGATCACAGTTTCATCACACTTTTCGGAGTGTTCTATACGCGAAGTTGTGCGAAGTCAATACACACGCGAAGTTTTACGTGTCACCGCGTAACAAGAGGGCACGCCGCGGTGTTCTCCTGGTGTGAATGCACTTGGCACAGGCACGTTCTTCTAGCTTCCGGTTGCTTCCCTGAAATCGTGGTAAACAGCAGTGAACATAGACATAATTTTTGCGACACATAAACTTTTGATGAGTTTTAAGCATGAACCATACTGAAATGAAAAAAAAATATGCCTGCGATGCAGACGCTACTCTTATGATATGATATACACGTAATTCCTTGTCCAAGACTGAAAGACACAGCTAAGAGCGGATATCACCGAAGGAGTTCATTCTGGTCAAGATCCATGACGTGGGTATGCTACGAATGTTTCATGCACAGCACACATCGGTAATCAGCTGTGGTTATAAAGTTTAGCTCTCAGTGAAGATAAGGGGAGAGACATTTTTTGAATTCGATTGCCTTTTCTTACTGAATTGAGTCTTGTTTCAATAATGCCTTTAAAATTGTTCAATAAAAGAAAAACAAACCAAACCAGAAAACACGATGTAGGCTGCACCTATAGGACACTTGATGCATTATTCAGATGACAGGTAGCTAACGGAATGACGATTTATTTATTCTTTAAACAAGACGCTATATCACTTCCTGTATTAAGAACTAATACGACGTTGCCAGAACAGAAAAGTTCCCCTGTTGTGCTAGGTCACCTAAAAATTAAGCATCAAAAACGACAAGGGCGGGTCTTAATTTGTGTGTTTCATATATTCGCAAAAACGAGCGGTGCACACCCCACTTAATCCGCACCCTCCTCCGCCGACGTGGCAGCCGCTGCTAGCCTTTGTACAGTTCACTGACCATCCTTGGTGATTTTGGAACGAGATCTCGACTCTGAGTACTGCGTCTAAAGAAAGACTTACTCGCTATCTCTATACAATTCTGTTCGTCATAGAAACAAATCAACATCCACTACCGGTAGCAGTCGACTGCGGATAAAGCACCAACCTTCTGAATACGTTCACAGGCAGTAGGACGCCACAAACTGTTTTGTGCTGTGCTTTTCTCGCACCTTTCAATAAGTTCATGGTTTGGCATGAACAAGGCGATTAACAAGTTTTCTTGAAGTAAGCAACTCTCGTACCCGGCAACTATCTGTGCGCCTGCAGACGGGGATAAGAAGGGCACTACGGCTGCTTTTAGACGGTGCTCTCGAGCGAGTCGCTGGAGACAACGGGCGCGAGGTCCTCGAGGTTGCTACGGGAGCGTCGAGGCAGCCTGTGAGCCGGCGCCAGTGGTCTGAGCACGCCTCCTCGCGAGAAGTCGACGTGGCATGCGCCTCCTTCCTGCTGCAGCGAGCCGACTTCCATGTACACTCGATGCGGCCGAGGCAGGCTGGACGTCGACCCCACGGGGCCCAGTCTGCGGGCGGCCTGGGGAAGAGGCAGCTCGGCCTCCAGCTCCCGGTCCTCCTGCGGACGAGTGGGCCGGCTCTATGTATGCGACCACCTTATCTTTGCCTTCACACAACGACTTCTGAGAGTTTTTTTTTCTTGAAGATAGGAAATTGCTTACTCTCTTACTTATAGGCGGTCATCTCAACCGCGCTATGAGGGAAGGGATAAAGAAGGGAGTGATAGAAGGGAACAGAGAAAGAGGTGGTGAAGTGAAGGACTCCGGTATAATCTTGACGACCTATGGATCATTAACGTCCACTGACGTGCATTTCACCAATTGCGTTTCGTTTCGCCTCCATCGAAACGCGGCCGCCGCGGTCGGATTGGGACCCCGGAAATGGTGGCCGGCAGAAAAAAAACCTTTGGCAAAGACATTGGTGGAGGAGAGTACAGCGGAAAGGGAACGTAGCTCGCAGGCACTCGAGCTCGGTCTCCCTTCACGCTGTGAAATGAAGTAAACGTTGATGTGCGAAAAGGCGCGGTATAAGTGTTGCACGCAGGGCAAACTGGAAACATATCTAATCGCTTTATCCTGACCTGCCCCCACTTGTACTGCCCAAGTTGCAGGCTGCATCAGAAAACGACGCCAGTGACGTCGCGTGATTATCTCCTATATTTAATATGTTTCAAACGTAACTTTGTTGTCAGCGCGAATATTGTGTCACTCTGCTAAATTTCCGGAGTTATGTTTGCATTTTTTTATGAAGCGAATCAGGAGAGCGAACAAAGAGCAGGTGCATTTATCACTTCCGCGGGGCTGAAAGTATGCGGGACAGCTGACCGCTGCCCTTTTTAAAAGCGCAGGGCTTTTGAAAGCACCTCCTAGTGCGTAATAGGTTTCAATTTAGCCTGCAGGGTCAAAATGTGCACAGCGAAGAAAAGCAAGGTGAACATCCGGGAGGAGAAAAAGAACAAAGGAAGAAAGAAGTGCTTTCTATTCATGGGTGCCTGTCCCAGCCGCTGGCTTGGACGGGCATTCAGCTCGGTAAGAAAAGCAAGAGAAATGTGAAATGTCAGGGACTAAGCTTGAATGCCCACCTTATCTGTGCAGTGGCTTTTCCATGAAAGCTCCATGTGCCCCCCTTTCTTCGCCGAAGCTGGGAGGGTGTAGTAGTTTGTTAAGGGCTCCTTTGTGTAGACAGTTTTTTCGTCTTGGTCGCAGCCATATGCTGCACAAAAGCGGACAAGAGAGAGAAAGTAATTTTATGGAAGGAAAGCGGACAAAGACACAGGAGGGGTATGTTTCAAAGTCTTACATGACAGAGTTCGCTGTTAAGTACTCACTAAAATAAATGCAGAAAGAAAGATGTCCCAATAAAACATTCATGCAGTGAGCCAGCTTTTAGTAAGTTAAAGTTAAAATGGGCAGCAAACACCAGCGTAATGAGTTTTTCAAATTCATATCTCTCGAAACCTTTCGTGGTCTCCTAACGTATTGGGCATGGAAGATAAAGTAAAACTTAATCCCAATTTATATTTTATCATAAAGGCTGCTATTTTATCTTTGCTTTTGTCCTTAGAGCAAACTGCACTTAGTTTTTTCATGAAATGTATCCTTACTGCTCCGCTTACTTAGCGTCCCTTCCTAAATGCAGCCTTAATGTTTATAATTTAAGATAGCTGCTCACGATATACAACCTTAAAATTTTGTAATTCTCATTTAACTTCACAGGCCACCTGAAATGATTTATCTGAAAATATCTGATGAGAGCCCGTACTTTGGAAGTGAAAGCGATTGTCATATTAAATACCTGGTTCCTCGCAATCGGACTAACTAGATAGTTGAGAGCATGTTTGGAAGTATCGGAGGTTACGACTAGCCTACGCATTCATGCATGCATAGCGCCTTTATGTTTATATCTCAAGACACACTATGGTGCTTCCCGCATTAACGTTCTTGATTTAAGGTACGCCAAAAGAGAACCTAGCGCATACTTAGGGTGCGATAAGAACAACTTAAAGTGTTTGAGTTTCCTAGCATGCTTCACCGTTCGCAGTGAATACACTGTTAATTAATTGCACCTTGTGTGCCGATTGCCTTTCTAGAAACTGTTCGGCAGTTTCTGCGGCCACAGCAATTAATGTAACCATTGTTCAAAACTAAACAAAATACCAATAAGCAACGCAATTGAATATAAGAAACAAAACTCTTCATATTATACTGGTGTACTTGTTTTGTAGACAAAGAGCAGCTAGCATAATGCACATAAATACAAAACTTCTCAGCACTGGCACAACACAAACGACAATATGAAACAAAATTACCAAGCAAGTAACCACAAAAACTAAGTCGCCGAATAGCTGCCAAACATGAAATGAAATTTTCGATGGTAGTCGGATAATATTCCGTGGCTTGAAAGAATCAAAGTTTCCAGGAGCCATATTTAAAGAAAGTCATCTAATTCTCGTATTATAAGTGATGATTAACACAAGCTTCTTAAACCTTGATATATATAATTGTAATGGTCAAAGCCTTCTTTGTGATCATGATGCAAGCAAACTGCATCTACCGCCATATGAAGTGCTTACATTTGTAGGTAACTTGGCACAGCGGTGTCGCCGGTATTATATCTGGTCCTTTCTCCTCTACGTCAGCAAAGTCATCCGTGTCTTTCTTTAGAAGGGTATTAGACCTGAAAAAAAAAACCGACGTCATTAGGGTGCATTAGGGTGCATTAGGGTTCATTTTAAATCTTGTTTTAAGGATCTCACATTCTGTTTTAACGATCATCTTCAATCGAGCTTTTTATCTGTTTAAACGTATCAAATGCTCCCAGCAACGGATCCTACCGAGCATGCATTCTTGAAATGTTATTTTTAACTGGAAAAAACTGTCACATGACAAGGACAACCACTGTACAAAAATAACAAATCGCAGGTTGCTAGTGCGTTTTATCAGTTATAACAAAAGCTATGACAATAACACCTAAGACACTTTATCAGTTATGAAACTAAATAAAATGCAAGACAGATTGGAAACGATGGGCTAGCTGTCAAGATGGGGCTAGCTCTCAAACGATAGAAACAATTGCTGAAGGTTTGCCTCTTTGGCGCCCACCTCAGTGAGCTTGTTGACCGAATCTGCAAACATTCTGGACATATTTCATCAGACATGTCTAAATTACAACATCGGCTGACTTCCAATGCTGTAATTATGCTTGAACTAATGTCATTCTCAATGTTTTTAGCAAGAAACTGTGCGCAGAAACGTAAAAATGAGGAAAAATAAAGAGAACACGCTGAGCCAGGTACTTACTTTTCATCGCCTGGTTCGCTGTACGTGTCTGTTGGAAGGGAGCGGTCAGAACAAAGTCAGTCAGTAAATGCGCAATACAATTTTGGCATGATGCACTAGAAGGTAAACGTATTACCAATACCCTGCTAGTATTGTGCAAAACACAATAGCACAAATACCATGACTGGTTTTCTAAACTGACTCCAGTTGTCCGCTGATAAATTTTTAAAGGGAACCTCAATAACACAATGAAAATGCGAGAGGAAGTTAAGACGAAGAGAAGAAAAGAAGCGCAGGAATCAGAATAAGAACGTGAAGAGAGGACGAGTGCTGAGAGAAAAGTTGAAAGGCACTTCTATTGGCTGATCGAGGAAGGGGAGCAATGCGCCAAGGAAAGGCAGCTAATTAAATTTGTTTCTGAATCGTCTGCTGGTTCCCGCTCCGCCAGATTTAATTGAGTAATCCTTGCACTTGACGTTTCCTATGTGTAGTTTTCTTGCATACTGTTATGTATATCTTGTTTTTTTTTCAGCTAAGTAAAGCAATTTATGACATGAGATGTTTCAGACTTGCTGAAAAGGTCCGTAAAAAGCGGAATTTAGCAGTGCCAATGTTCCGATTCTCTTTTTATTTTCACTCTATTAAACGACTCTGGCTTTTGTAATTACGCTGAAGAATACAAACCCGATTCTTCCTGTTGAAGTTGACAGAAATCAGATACCGAAGAGAAGGAAAATGAAGACTGGCCGGATTTCCATATAAATGTCCCTAGGATAACTAAGCAAGCGAAAACCTCACCCCTATAAGTGCGAAGTTTAGTTATGTCCCATGCTCCGAGACGTTATGAACAATAACACGAAGCAGCTTCTTGAAAATGGCATGTAGGCATTTTCACGTGTAAAGAGCGCCGCTATTCCGCCCGCAGGCTGGTAAGAAGACACAAACGTACCTATTTTTCCCTTGGGATACTTGTACTTAACGTAGACGACAATCACCACCGCAGCAACCAGCAACGTCGCAATGAGTCCCAAGAGCGCTCCTATTATGGGCCAAGCGGTGATCATGCCGCGACTTCCAGCTGTTCAAAAAACGAAAACAGAAGTTGCAGGGGCACTTGATCGCTCATTACATACGATATTGTGACAGCATCGCTCTGCGTCCACCAACTATAGGTGGCAATGCAGGGCTGACCCGCACTCATAGAAGTTCCTGCATTTGCTAGTCGATGGGTCGACTATTGTTTGATGGCTGAGTCATGTTACGACTAGAACGTTTACGCTACGTATCACGCAGATTCGAACGTTACCGTCCTCGTACTTGTGCGACATTTTCGGAAGTCGCAATAGTTGTCCCGAAACTCCATGAATGGGCAAGCTGGTGCGTCATTGCAGGGGTACATATACACCCCTAAGACGTTAAACAATTTTTAAAAGAGGCTTTTTTAGTTAGAAGAGTGTTTTTTTTTCGACATTGTCAGCGCTGTAGCACATCAGAATACAGCTAAGACGTGCTAACTCGCAGGCTGGTTAAATAATATTGAATACTTAGCCTTATAACTATTACTGTTAGTGTCCTTAATTGCTGAGAGGTGTGTTGCCGACCATAACTATTACCCGTATCAGATTTTATGTGTTTGATTTTATGAGGTTTAACGCCCCACACAGACTGAGGCTATGAGGGACGCCGTAGAAAAGGGCTCCGAACATTTTGACTATTTGGGGTTCTTTAACGTGCACTGACATCGCGTAGTACATGGGCCTCTAAAATTTCGTGTCAATCGAAAATTCGACCACCGCGGACGTGATCGAACCCGCGTCTTTCAGGTCAGCAGCCGAGCAACATAACCACTGAGCTCCCGCGGCGGCTTATATCAATCTTATCGAAACCGCGGTTACCCTCGCCGCTGTGGCCAAAAACATTTTGTCTATTGCGACGAGTTACGCGCACTAGAGAGATTGCTTTGCTTGCGCACTTCGAAAGCGCATGCATTTTGACAGGATGTAGTCATAATTTGTTGGGCCACAGTGGTGAGGGCAACCGCGTTTCGGAAATTCTAAAAACTTATATAGATACTACTCAAAAGGGGGGGGGGGGGGGGGGCTACACACCTCTCAATAATTAAGATGCCTAAAAGTAAGAATTAAAAGCAGACCTACGCATTATTAGCTGTATTGTTCGCGTTACCAAAAAAAGTAAATAAATACGTTACTCGTTTCGCTAAAATAAAAGTAACGCTTTACCGTCTTACGTTAGCTACAAAAAAACGCAACACGTTACCATTAACCGCTACCGAGAAAAAGTACCGGGCGTCACTTTGCCGCTACTCCATGGCCATAAATTTTAATCAGTGCGTCTTCGCTGCAAGAACTCACGATAACAATTTTATAAAGCTCATATTTAGCATAAACCTTCTAGCCCAAACAACAATTTTACCCGAAATCCAGATTAAACAAGAATACTTTTAGAAATGAACAGGAGCTTAGCAAGGTTGCAGTGGCATTGAGTTTCCTGTAGAGTTACATGTAATGGCTTCCAACTCATTGGTGCATCGTGAAGCCATTTTCTGAATGTGACATTAAACACAAAATGACACTTCATCATGAATTCTAACTTCAGAAAGAAAGCACCGTTGAAATCTCAATGAATTTACAGTATAATTCTGGAAAATGTGATGTTATAAAATGCTCGGCATGTTTCCAGTCTTTAGGGTGTTTTGTGCGTGAGTGGTTTGGAAAGAGGAGGTAGGTGAAGGCAAGTGTGTGAATACGTGTTCGTGCTTTATGGGTATTCTGTGTTTTTCTTTTAGTTGGGTGTGGTTTCAAGAACAGGTGTTTTCTGTCATGCATGCGAGTCGCAACAAGGGTCTTCGAGAGCACCTGTGCATTTTGTTTATTTGCAACATCACTTTAGGTGCTCCGCGCTTACTTTTTTAAAAATAGGGAGCGGAGGGGGGACAGTGGCAATAAAAAACTAACTAGTAACGTGACACCTCACGTTAGCGAAAAATGTTAACGTAAGTACGTTACCCGTTACGTTTGAGAAATGGTAACGAGTACTTTACTAAGCTACCGATAAAAGTAACGCGTTACCGGTAACGCTGTTACTTGTAACGCGTTACCTCCAACGCTGAATATTAGTTAAGCAGGTTGCTAGTTAGGACGTCTTAGCCATTTTCTGAAGCACTATACCACCGGGAATGCTATGCTGAAAGATGCGCTCTGCTAACTCAAAAAGCCCATTTTCAAAATTTGCGGAGTGTCTTAGGTGAAACATAATGTGTCTACTACTTCCGTCCGCCACACACGCAAAAATAATACACTCGAAAGTAGAAAATTAAAAAGCGGCCACCAAACCACGGTTGGTAGTACATCGCACTGTACCTACGATAGTCGTGGGGTCGGATCTCAGTGGCGGTGTGCGGTAGCTTTCCCTCCACTTAAAAGTGAACTACCTTGCAGGCAAGAAATGGTGGCGCTATTTTTTTCCCATTAAAAAAAATTCATGTTTTCTTTGGCTACGGGAACTGTTGCATTCTTTAAACTCCCGGGCTGCCCAGCTAAGTGTAATCAAATTATGAACTCTTAGATAGAGGGAATGACTTAGGCAAGCTAAAAATCACCTCACTGTGGTTAAGAGTCTTGTGGCTTAGTCAGCAGTGGCAGCACCGAAGTGCGTCATTTCCTTCACAAACGTAGGCAACTTCATGCAGCCTCCTGGCCACGTCGTCTGAGGTCATGCAAATTAGGTTCGGTGCAGCCGCCCAGCGTCTTTGCTTCCTGCACCCCCTCACTCTCTCCTGTTTTCATGATTGCTTCGTCAGGGGTGTAGTTTTCTTTCAGCGAAAAACTGTTGTTCTCTCTCCATGAAGCCTCCATATTCCATGGCACGCTATGGTGGGCCCAGATTTTTCGCTTCAAATTGTCTGCGGATTTATTTTAGTTTACGGTGGACATCATTTACGTTACAGAGTGCAAAAAAAAGCGGGAACAGCTAACTAATATTAAGTAGTCAACCGTTATTATTGGTTTTTAAGGTACATCATTGAATTATGAATATGAGGGCTGTCAAAATCGAAGGCCACTCCTGTTTTTAAAATTCCGCAATCGGCAGTGTGCTCCGCGACATCGAACGGGAAAATACATTTTTGATGGCTCTTGAAGTTGGCGTCGTCGCGTTGAACTATGATAAAATAGCCTCACTTGTATCGTACGCCAACGCAGTTTAGGTATTTAATGAAGTTGAAGATGTTAGGGTTAACCCCGTCACGACATCGTGCACTGGGAGGCCAATATAGCAATGCGAAATGCATCATTGCCATGTCTTGCGTATTATATAACCAGCGTACTATCGCATCCCAAATTTCTATCCGCAATGACGATTCAAAAATTTACAAACCGGACTGGCCTTCAATGCTGAAGGCCTTCAATTTCACCATGAAGTGTTGCGGCTTTTAACGAAAAATGCTATTATCGTAGATATTAATCCTCTTTTTACTGCACAGTCCCAAAGAAAACAATGTCCACTTTGCCGTAGTTTTTACAGATCTTATGAAAGTACCTCAGGGCTTTGTTTGCAAAGAAATATAAGTACTAAATAATTTGGCACGTCCTATATGTATAACATGAAGCAAGACATTTATTGTCGACATTCGGCTAGCCTCCACCTATAGATATACATTTATAGCTGTCGAGGAAAAGCGTAGTTGGCTGATGGTAACGCACTATTCGCAGCAAGGGGACATGTGCTATCGGAATGAAAAAATTGGAGCTCTGCCGCGCGACCCAGTCGCATAGTATTTTTACCAGGGGACACAGCACGCACGCCCTCTCATACTTTGACACTTTCCAGGCGACTAGACTACCTCACTAAGCGGGAACAGATTTTTTTGCTGCACGCTTGCGCCCTGTAAACTTTGCTTCGGATAGTACGTTGAATAGTCGCCTTCTGATCAGAACTTTCGCTCTAATAAATATTGCCCTAAAAACTTCTCACACACACGCACGCACGCACACACACACACACGCACACACACACGCACGCGCGCACACACGCGCACACACACGCACACACACACACACGCGCGCACACACGCGCACACACACACACACACACACACACACACACACACACACACACACACACGCCACACACACACACACACACACACACACACACACACACACACACACACACACACACACACACACACACACACACACACACACACACACACACACACACACACACACACACACACACACACACACACAGCGCGCGCGCGCGCGCGCACACACACTCTCTCTCTCTCTCTGTTTCCAAAGACGTATGCCACACTGGAAGATTACAGAGGTAACTGACAAAAAGGATACATATTTAGCAACAAAACATGCACCCAAAATAGCCTCTACGCCCTAAGAATAGAAATGAATCCCCAAAATTTTTGAAGTAGAGAAAAAATATGCCATCCAGCGTTTAAGTAATAACTTTGATCTCTAAGCAGCACTTGATTAAACTGTTTCTTCAGGGCCTAGTCCCAGGAACATCTCAAAATGCCGCGGATATTTTCCTTTCAAAAGACGAGAAGCATTAAAACGATGCACTGGAGGAAAAAAATATCTTTTTCGGCAACAAGGAGCTTGATTTACTGCTCGTGTCAGGAGTGATGATTGATTGCTAGCGTGCAATTTCACCTCCGGAGGCGAAAGAAAGCGAGGAAGAAAACGCGCACTTGGTTTGCGTGCAGCTATCTATAAAGCAAACTCCGGCATGCATTACAGTAAACAGGGGAGCAAACTAACAAAGCAAACCTTCTTTTAATCTAGAAATAGAGGCATCACCGCTACTTTTTTATACTAGCTTTTGTGGTTTGGGCTGTCGAACGTCCGTGAAATGAAAAAAAAACTCGGATGCTGCGGGAAATTTAAGAAGGCCAGGAGCAGGAATTCTCAACATATAAACCAGATCGGATCGGGATACCGAACCGCAGGAAGTTCAGAAACGCGTGCGTATGATCTCGTGAGGCCGGACATAGATTTCTGAGGCGTTTGATCGATGATGTCTGGGAAAGAACTTGAGTCTGTGCACGTTGCGGAATTCTTGCCTCTGTGTTCATGCTGTGGCCTCGTGCATTACTGTAAGGCATATTGGCCAGCAAAGGAAACAAATAGAAAACGAAGGAATGCTTGTCTGCAATGACTATGGGGAAAACATGCACCGCCTTCAAGGACTGCGATGCCTTAAAGGACTGGTGATTGTCGCAAGAGGGTGACTTTGACGCAAAGCCACAGTTACCTTTATCATAGAGTGATTTGAGATGCAAAATGTAGAATTTCTGGAGGCTCAGCACAGGTACTCGAAACATATCCTGATTAAACAAGCGAAAAAAAAACTATAAATGTGGTCTATTCCGAACAACTGGTGAAAAACAATGGAAGTGGATATTTATATTTAATGCGATTGCTTCTGCGTCTTCGACTAGCGCCATAAAATTAGATCAAAGCTGAAACGAGATTTTTTTCTGCGAACAATAGAAATTTTCAACTGCCTTCCTGGCGCTACTCTTGCTTTTCTTTAGAAAACATTTCTAGATAGTGTGAATTGTAGCCATGATTTTTTCTTCCATTTCTGCCGGTTTTCATAGTATATCAGATGCTGCTGTCGGCTATGGTTTTCATAAATACACAAATAAATAAATAAATATGTATGTATTTATTTATTTAATTAATGATTAATTAATAAATTATAAGACTATATTGTTCGGCTGCACAGTTTCTTAAAAATGTCCTCTTTCGATGGTTCTAAAATTAAGCGTGGTCCATAAAGTGGCAATACATGTCTTTACATTACTTCAGAAAGGGGCCTATTGGACTCGCAAGCGTCGCCTGTGCCTCTGTAGTCGTGCTGCAGTTTCGAATAGCACAGAATGGTGCCGGGCAGTTGTATTGCCGACACTGGACTGCCGAGATTCTTCTGAATGGTCGGCGCTTTTTGGGTGAATTCAGGGAAAGTTTTGGGCCGCTTTCCTACGAGGCCGGGAAAAGGTGACTTTTGGAACATAGCATCAAGAACATAACTTTTTTTTTGCTATGGCATGTCGTCTTTTTTTTCAACTTTCCTTGTGCACTCCTATAGGCTTGCTGGGGAACCAGGTCATATTTTGCGCAAGCTCACCACAAAAAATGAGCACTGCATAAATAAATCAATCAACGAGCTGCTTGCTATGCTTGCACATATATGCGGCTTACTACTAAAAAAGAGGAGTGTTGGAAAAGAAAGAAAGCGAAAAAAGAAAAAGTTTTCCTGCGGTAGATGGAGGGGACGGAGGACGGAAACAAGTAAAACGATCCTCCGACCAACCGCCGCTGATGAAGGAGAGAGAGTGTGCCTAAGTGAGAGTGAAAAGAAACGAAAGTGCACTAGCATGAGCAAATTGATGCACAGGTAACTCTAAACCGCGGTCCTCAGGCGCAAATGGCGTCCTCTTTGGCTAGCGCGAGCGTTTGCTTGCTTGCTTGCTGGTGGGCGGCGCAGCGTGTGTTAGACATCTTGACTGCATTACAAATCAGTCATTAGGCGGGAATAGTCGAGCGTGGACGGCGTTTGCGGCGAGGATGAGGAGCGCAGAGACGCCGACGCCGCCGCTGGCGCAAATGACGGTGACTAAGGGAGCGCCCGGGGATAGGGAGTGGGAGAGAAGGAGAACGGCGCAGGCAAGCGGGATGTTTAAGCTCTCTGCGCAAGATGGGCTTCGCCGCTCGCGCGGAAGCACGCACGCGGGACGGTGTCGTAGGAAAGTCGGCTATGAGGCACATCTGCTACAGCTGTTGGCGCTACAGCCGCCGTCCAAGGCCGCGTCGCTCCGACGGAGTAGCGAAATTATACTGCTGGTACGAAACATGGAAATGACTTCCGCGCCTTCCCGCTACTTCTTCTACCCTTGAAGGGCGTCGTTTCATCGGCCTTCTTTCCAGCAGTTTCTTCCGTTCACGCCACGGCTCCCGCGTTTCTCCCCGTTTTCGACACCTTAAAAGCAAAGAAGCACGCTTGCGGTTTGGAAACGAGAAAATGGATAGGAGAAGTACGCTGGAGAGTAGGAGGAAAGGGAGTGTATTTTCCGGAGGGAGCGCCTCTGAAAATCGCTGCGGTGGCGTTGCCGGGGGCCTCGGCGAGCGGCTGCAGAAGCAGCGGCAGGAGCACCTCCCTCTAGCCGCCTCTTCCTCGGAGAGGGCCGGCTCGTCTCGTGGGGCCATCATTGTCGCGTGCAGGCGTCAGAGCGGTTTCTATGCCTGGGCATAATGCGGCCCCGTTTTATGCCGGTCCGCAAAGCGCCTCTTTCTCGCTCACTCTCTATTTTCCTTCGAACTCTCCGATCGTCGTGCCTCTTCGGATGCCGTCGACGCTCCTTTGGCAAGCCGTCGAGAGAGTGAGAGGCAGCCTTTGTGAACTTATCCCGCTCTTGCTCTGCTCCCAGGTTCACGCGTGCGTAAAAAGTGGTATAAACAAAGGAGCTGCCCTATACCTTTCCGTTTTCTCTTAGTGTTTAGATTTGCTTCCCAGCCATTTCTTACATGCTTCCGGGATCAGGAAGAGACACGAAAAGCAAAATGCGCCCGAAATTTTCAAGAAATTAAAGAGAAAGAAGAGAGGTGTACAAAGGACGCTCCTATGATCTTGGATAAATGAATAAATTTACTTGGAAGTGATCGCCCAAGGTTCATCTTTTCCGTTCACTTTATCTCTACATGCTGATGTGCCTGGGAACCACATTTATACCCCAGAAAGCTTTTACGGCGACTCCTTCACTGCTAGAGCTTAAGGCCTTAGTAATGACACAGAAGTAAATTGCGCTCGTTTCCGAATGTGGGCATAAACACTGGGGCATAAAGAAAGAGGGAAATAAACCCACGTCAACTGTGTTCCACAAGGCTCGATTCTCACTTCGCTGAAGCCTTTTTTCCCCCAAACGAGGGAATAAAGTAAACAAGCAACGCTCAAAGAGGCAGCTCGGCAATTGCTGACCACCATATATTCACACCGTTTTTTTTTCGGTCCCTGAAGTAATCGCCAAAATGCGGTGAGAGTTTTTGTGAAACTTTTTCGCGACACTTATTGCGTGTATACGAATGCCTGATAAGTATCGTTTATCAGACTCAATGCGATTGGCAATCACTGCGAAAATATAGTGCAACTTTACACATATATTAAAGAAACAAAACGCACAGATATGAGACTGAAGAGCATTCCAAATTACTTTCAGCCATAGAAATAACTTAATCACCGCAACCTAGTTAGCGTTCATATGAAATTAGGTGACATAGCGTTGACTTCAAATACCGCGTCTCATCTTCTCCTTTGCACTTAAAACTATTTTCTGGTCGGAATATTTTCAGAAGAAACAAATATGCCTTCAAATTGCTTTATTTTTGTTATCATGTGAGCCTACTAATCTTCCTCCTGAATATTTTGGCATGCATTCTCTCTTTTTTCCTGAAGCGTTATAATTGGCTGCTTTTAAAATGAAAAGCGCAAAACATTGTGCTTCAAAGGTGAGAACGAATTTTAGTAAGTCTTAAACTATGCGAGGACTCTATCATAATGAACTTTACGGCAGGGGAGAAAAGTCCAGAGAGAACTGGAACGAAATCACGATTCTATATCCTGCAGTCAGGAAAGTATCTTTTATTTACTTGTCTGTCTTCTTTCACATGCCCGCTATCTTCATGGAAGCCAACAATCACGGTACGCATGGGAATGTAAATGACAAAGAGGATGCAGCATACATAGCAAAGAAAAATGGCATTGGAATAGTAATAATATAAGAGGCAGGCACATGAAGCCACACGTCCGCCTACATGTGACTTCGAAGAAAAATAACCTCAATTGCTAGAGTTTCAAAAAAAAACAAAAATTCCTTCACAGCTCTTCCATGATTAAAGTCTACAATAAAGCCTACTTCAACGTTCTAGCCGATGTAAACGCTGCCAGCACAAATGACCGAATTGAAATCAATTTCATAAAGAAATTTACATTGTAGTAGGCCAATTCGCGCTGTGAATAAACTACTGAGTATGCCAGTACGTGCGCTTTCTGTGTGCCTTTTAAGATGCTTTGCGTATTTTAAGGGCACTAATCTGATTCCACATTTTGTAGTCCAACTTTTTTCTTTTTTTTAGCTATTGAATCTCGTTTGAAGCTGTTTAATATGAATACTTTCTGGTCGTCTCCGTTCTGTAGTCAAGTTTATATTTGTCTTTCGGTTTAAGCACATGTGTAATGAATTTCCAGTTCTGTTATAAAATTCTTGTTATCGTCAGGTTTTCTCAGTGAAGCGTTTCTTCATTCTTTATAAGCCGATCACCTGTAATGTAAAAGATCGCTAAAAGTGGGCTGCGTTGCAGACTAACAATATAAGTTTGTTCCAGGCTATATAACTCTTAGCCTTTTCCCTCTGCTTCTTAGTTGAGACAAGATAATTGACAAGAAATGTCGATTAGATACTAAATTAAGAAGGCGCTGCCCTTCCTTCAGGAGATTCATAACTAACGATGAAGAGCAAAGAAAGGCTGAGTTACCACTTAACATGTTTCCTTCTTAAAGCACTGTCTCCTCTTGCCACCGCCCACATAATTGTGTGAAAATTTGTGTGAAAATCATGGCATTTTTTTTTTGCTGACATAGCTACCAGATTCGTAATAGGAGACTGAAGGAACCCTTGACTGTGGGCCACGTTCAGTTTAGATCGAAGACAATTCACGAGGGAGTCCAGGGCAGGGTGTTAGTCTCAGGTGTTTGGTCTCTCAGTAGACCTTTCAATAAATTCATGCCCAATTGCCAGAAGGTGCTGCGAAGATTTGCGATTCGAAAAATTCTTTATCGTCAGACATTCGCGAAGAAAATGCTAAGGCAAAAAAAAGCGCGCATACAGCCCTATTCTAAAGAGCCTATAAGTGATGTTTTTACAGTGTTTCTTATGAAGCTAAATACGTCGTTCGAGAAAATGGTTATGCCTTCAGATTATACCAAACACCTTTTATCTACTCTAGCATTTCCAAAAACGCTTTGATAGCACCGTGAACACCATTCTCTTTTTGGTTCTAAACTTCACAAAAGTTCTCGAGAAAACTCCGTATCACATTGGTATTCCTCAAGTAGTTCATTCTAGGAATCTGCTGATAACCTCAGGAAGGCGTTTTTGATTTTTCAACCAGCAGTCGAAGTTAATTTTCATTTCCTTTCGTTTCTGACTGCTTTCTTGAGTGAGGTTGCGTTGCTAGCATGCCCTACGGTCTTGCTCTCTTCTTGTTCTAATTATTTAAGGTATGTTAAAACGACATCATTTCGTTGACAGCTTCATTCCACATCTCAAAAGTCTGCTCTGGGACTAGCCCTGATAAAGAGTAATGATGTCGAAAATTTGCTTGCGCAACTAAAGGGCAATGAGAACTTATTTTACTTATTTTAACCCACACCTTTACTTCAATACACTCTTTCGCCTTTCAAAGACTTCCCAATGTTCCGTGCTGACTACTCCAGGAATGAAGAATGCGCAGCTCTGAAAGGTTCCATTTGGACAGTATGATTAAGAAAAAGAATAAGAAAAAAAACGTCAAAGAAGGCGCCCCTTTGTGGTCTAGGCTTCATGAGCTGCTGTATTCTTGCGACAGTCTCGATTTAGGGAACTTTCCAATTACGAAGAAAGAACTGTGCAAACGACACACGGACGGTGAAGAGGCAGACACGCACATAAACGCAAATACGGCCCTTACGCTAGATGTGGTAATGATCACCTTGACAACAGCTTGGCCTTTCGGCCTTATTCAACAACCGTGACATTATGCACGTGTTTGAAGATTGCGCCTTCTTAAATTTAGAAATTTAAGCGCAGCATTTCCAAGCCCTGCGTCGTTAATTTTGGACACGCTGTTAGCACGGCGTGTACTAATTACTACACGGAGCTTGGACACAAAGTTTGCTCTCAGTATGTCCTCAGTAGTCAGCGCTTTCAAGTCGAACTGTTCGGCGGCGTCAGTGAGAGAAACCGTGCGAAGGAAAAGGAAGCGTGAATATGCGAGTCGCAGGCAGCCTCCAACATTCGTCTTCACTTGCTTTCTGACAAATTTTGCGTTTAAATAGAAAGATAATTTTCAAACAGAAAAAAAATATTTACTCCCCCTTGTCCTTCTAGTTGGTTCCAGAACTCCAATTTTCTCGCTAAAATAACTCGTGGCTGTAGAAAATGAAGCAAATGCCGAAGTGTGCTGATTATAGACATGATAATTTCTCAAACTTTTAGCGGCGTTTACAAAATGTTGACATTGGCGGTTCAGTGCAGGCGCATAAGCAGCATGTTTAAAGGGTTGATGATTTTATCATCTGATTCTTTCACGATTTGGGCTTGAAAGGGTTAAATTTCAGCCCATCTCACCCCTCTATATATGGATAGTGGTGCACCCATACTGTCTAGGCAAACAATGAAAGTTCTGCGAAAAGTAGGGTAGGCGATGTAAACACAGAGAATTTCTCTGAAATTCTACCTAGTGCACTACATATGTCACAGATCTGCTCTATTTCCCCTGAATGGGCTGTTTTTAGGCAGACACATACAGGAAACAACTGGAAGGGTAAGAGAGCAAAAATATTGCTTGATTAGGAGGAAAAAAACCTAGCGTGACTAGCCAGGGCGCGAGCACCTCTGAAATGGAAACGAAATAATGAGTTGCGATAATCAGTCCCGCTCCAGGCATCTGGGAAAGTCTTTTACCGGGTGTTCTCGTGTGTCTCGTTTTCCTTTCTTATCTGCTTATTCTTTATGGGCGCACATCGACCGAAGAAAGCTGGGCTCTGCTCTGCATACGCCATGTCTGCTCGAAAAAAACAGATCCTCGGTTAAACCCGCCATATCTAACAATTAAGGACAAAAAACATTTTGGAGTGGGAAACCATTTATGGACACAAGTTTTCATATCTTGTAAGATTTCGCTATAACAATATATCCTGAGATCTCCCATAGGTAGGCTCGCATTTTGTTGCCATTAATGTATATGCTAACGTCAAAATAAACCCCGTTGGTTTTCTATTCCAGTCTTAATTGCTCGAAGCGAGTGAAGGAAACAGTCTAAAAGAAGAATTTTGCTACATATTGGAAGAATGGACATTTACCTTCAGCACTTCTATCGCTGTATGTTACAGTTTTTCTATTTTCAAAGGTTTTTTTCCAAGAATGCTGGACATGTCTTCAAAACTTACCGCACGCGTATAGGGTCCCCTTCGTCAACGGGTTGCGGAACATAAAATTAGTCCCCCCCCCCCCACACACACACTGAGTGTTTTTTTTTTATATTAGAGATACTCACCAGTGATGCTATTTGTAGCGCTTCAAATCAGACCTTCAGCTGCATTTATATGACCTAGGTGGCATGACGGTAAAAGAACAATAATCCAGGCCAGTTTTAGCTGCTTGGCTGAAGGACGCAGGACCTAGTACGTTTCGGTCAGGCACGACAACATGACTAATTATTTCATTCCTGTTTCTCACACAGTTTCTCACACATGAAGTGTGGGGACGTTGGAGGTCGGCGTGCACAGACGACGCCGATAACACCCACGACGCCATGAATTCTCCGAACCTTCCATGTAAAGCTGACGCTGTAAAAAAACTGCCGACATCATCGAGGCAAGGGCAAAGAGAAAGTGTTTGAAGTCACCCACCGGTGAGCTTCTCGGCAGGTCTCAGCGTGCTGACGATGAAGTGCACGGGTGACCGGTGGCCCTTCGGGTTGGCCGAGTAGAGGAACACGCGGAAGGTGGCGCCGCCTTCCAGGCCGCTGAAACTGAACGCCGGTCCCGCCGAGGAGGAGGCGTTGGCCACCAGTCTGTCCGAGTCCGCCTCGCGCAGCTCCGCGACGTACGTCACTGGCGCCACGCCGCCGTCCCAGAATCCCTCGGTGCATTCGAACGACACTGAGTCCTCGGTGCCGTTCACCTGGCTGCAGTTGTTCACGGGTTCTGGAGGACCTGCGAGTGGAGTGTTAGTGCTATTTAACGAATTCCTGGAACTTTTCTTGTCGATTCAGATCAAATCAAACAGAATCAGGTTCTTGCGCAGACGAAGAGCAAGAGAGTTGGGCAGCAGGAAAATAGGAGAAAACAACCAGATGGAAAAGAGAAAGGAGGTAAAGGAGGAGGAGGAAAACTATTTTCGAGGTCACTGCCAAATGCATGTGCAAAAGAGCGAGTTCAAAGCGACCGACTCTCCAAGTGTCACCCTATTTATAGGCAGCACAGAACTATCAAGAGAAAGCGCTTAATGCACCGACAACAATCCGGAATATCGTAGAAGACGCGAGGCATGCTCATGAGCGCTCTGGTCGCATCTCCCATGATTGCTTGTGAGCTCGTTGTCGTGCCTGTATATAAAATCGTATTCTGGCGGTGATAATAAAAGCAGATAAAAATGCAACTGAAGTTTCGCAGCGAGGCATATGGAATACCGTACACCAGTCGAAGGAGTAGCACTAGAATCTTAGATTACTGCCTAGGATTGAGAGCCCTCGCGGTCATTTGTCCAACCCCGCCCAGATGTAACTCCGCTAAAGCTGAGCCCGCGGTTCGAAGCCACTAAACGCGCAAATATTATTTAGCGCTTTGAGTGCAAACGCTCTTCCGAGGAATGTTTGGTCTGGTTGTTTCTGACTGAAGCCCATTATAAATTGAGCGCGCTCTGTTATCCAAGCCCACTTCATGGACTATACCAGCTCGGTCTTTATTCAATTTGGGTCGCCGCGACGTATATAATAACGATAGTGGTGGGCCGTTGATACTATACGACATCGACATTAGCTTTGCGATTTCTTGCTAGCAGCAGTTGTACCTCCGCTGGTGTGAGTGCCTGTGAGTTTTTTTGGATATGTTTCGCTGATAAAACATTTCATAACCGATATCTAACCTTGGAAGTAATATTGACAGGGGTATTTTTTATACAGGAGTACAGAGCCGACACTGAAGCAGGACTTTTGATTACAGCCGCGCTCCCCGTGTTCAGACATTGATGAATGCCACGCAATTATCAGAATTAATAAGCGGCAGCTCCTCACACGTTCACTGCCTCGGTGCGACCGTACGGTTAACTCTTGGTATTTTGATACGAACTGTACCCTCAGTTTAGGAGGAGTTGCTCACGTGCTCATAAGAACATGCCGGCGCGGCGCAATGGTCTCATTTTAATTCAATTTTTGTTTTCATTAATGTGTCCCGAGGTAACTTGCCTTGAACCCGGTGCTATAATTAACACCTTTGACCGACCAAAGCCGACACGCTTTTACCTTTAACTTACATTTTCATACTAAGAAAACTAAGTGATTATAGAGCAAGCACATGCTCACGCTGGTTTTTCGCCTGTTCTGTTGCTCGGCGGCAGCAGCCGCAGCGTGATTTTCATGGCATACTTCTGACGGTATGCGATCTTCGTGTATGGAAACGACCGAGCCATATAGTCGCGATTAGAAAGAAACTGATCGGACAATATCTTTTGTATTTTTGTTTTCCTGCCTTGTTTCTGACACACGAAAGAGAACGCAAGTTCAAGTAAATACCTTTTCCCCAAGTTACACGGGCCGCTTTGCACAGGGAGAGGGTGAAAACTGTCTCATGCCATTGTTGCGTGTTACACACATTTTAGTGTCGCATTAATCTATGATATTAAATTAGGAACTGTCCCATGCCGAACTACGATGCCGAAGAAAGAAACCACCCTGCCCCTGCGAAATGCTGAACAGGACAGACGACGACATTGCGGTCTATTGCGTCAGCAACGAGAGAATGACTGTCGGCTTCAGGACATTTGAAACAGACTCGGAATCAATGTTGTGCATTCGCTCGTATTCATACAAGTTCGGCTATCACTGTGTGAATTGTGCACATTTGTAGCATTTTACGATGTATATTTCGGTATGTACGGCTAGTTCTTTCAGTCGTTTTTCTTCTCTAGTTACCTACATTCTTCTGAGCACATTCCTTGCATATCAGCAAAAACGCATTCCATGAAGAACAGCCTAGCAGCGATGCTTTTTCCACTTGTGTATCCTGGCTGAGGATGAAAAATTCCAGCCCGGGTCCGTAATTACCTAGCACATTACTGCATTTAATCGAATGTAGCGCGATATTTTTGTTACTAAATACAGAAGTGTAGTGAACCGTGACTACTCACGTTATGACTGAATATTGGCGTTAAAACCGAATATTACCGGAGGAAAGAACACAGTATGCCGTATTTACTCGCATATTGCCAGGTGCGTCGTACAGGGCGGCCACGACTTCGGGAAGTGGAAGAAAAAAACTAAGAATTCCGCATTGATCGATAAACGGAAGCTCTGAGTCATAAATTACGATTAGCGCAATTGGAAAAGAGGCCGAGCGAGCAGTAACAAAGTAATCACCATAGACGGCACACTTGCAAAACGAGCGCGGATTCCACGCATAGTCCCGAGGAAACGTGACAGAATACGCGTGACTTGAAGGCATTGTAAAAGCCATCGATTTGTTCCCTGTAATTGCGGCAGACTACCTCAACGTTCGTAGCGCCACCGATGTAAATAAATAAAGAATTAATCGCAGTAATGCGCTTGGGGTGAAGATAGCTTGGCATTTCTATTGCAAGTAAAAAGCCGCTGTCGCTACTTCGCTCGGTATCGCTAGCGGACGCACTTTTCGGCGACATTTAGGTCGCATAATTTTCTGACAGTTCCGCGCAAGACAACAAACTATTCGTTCACTTTCTACGACCCAGATGGACACAGCGCAACGGAACGAGGACGAGGAGAAACACGAAACACAGGATGGGCGCTGTCCTGTGTTTCGTGTTTCTTCTCGTCCTCGTTCCGTTGCGCTGTGTCAATCTGTGTCGTAGGAAGTATGAACCAACTAGCCCACACCAGAATCCTATTCGTTTAAATTTTGCCAAGAACGGCCGCCTATATTTTGGGAGACATGACTCGCAGCTCAGTTTGGGGACTGAACAAAGTTTCGTTTGAGAGCGAAAGCTCTATTTCACGACCTAAGCTTCAAAAGCTGTTGCGTCGCTGAAGCCTGATCATCAATAAATATATAAATAAAACAATTATTGTGCAATTGGGTTTCGAGCCAGCGCCGGCAGGAGCACATCAGCTTTGCTGACCTGCGCACGACAGCTGTATGCTCTCGCCGCCGCAGATCACGCCTCATGTTAAACTGCAACACGCTCTAGCGCAGTGCATTGCATATCGTCGTCTTCATCAACTAATACTATTATCTGACTAATACTGTCGGCAGACGTCCTAAAGACCCAGCAGAGCAACGCCACGAGCCAACCAAGCTCAACACACGCTTTCGCACATCTACTCGCCTTAACTACGTTAAAACACTGCCACTTTTTTATGGTCAGGTGTCTAAAGCGTAGGTTCGACGCAGTGCCTGCGCAGCGAGACTCCGTAGCTATTTTCGTATCGCTCTTATCTCGCAGTTTGTTGTGCAGCTCTCCATAAAAGGTAGGGTGCATGAAAGCCATTGATTGAAATACTTTTGCTTGACAACTTCTACTCATCTTTGCGTATACTGCGGCATCGTTCCACACATTACAGTCCAGTTCTTTCGTTTTTACCTTCTTTCATCGCCCACAAAGTCGACTCTCGCCTTGCAATTATGGTTTCCTTTTCCCCCATTTCAGGACCTAAAAGTCAACCCTCGCGTTACAGTTGTGGTCACGTTACATTTGTGTAAATACGGCACCTTCTGAATAAGGGTGTGCGTGCAAACAGCTTTTTAATGATGCATTAATTATTGCGCTCACATCCGCAGTGACCATATGATGCTAATTAAATATAATTTGCATTGATTACGACTGAAAGAGCAAGACATCTGAGGGCGCGGTGATGTGAGGTTTGGCATCTTGTTAATTTACAAAGGCTTGCAAAAGCATGCGGAGGGGCTTGGAGTTTACTTGCGTTTAGAGCTATCGTAATAAATATTATATTTAGTGCAGCAGAGGTGAAAATGTTAGCACTCAATTAGAATGGGAAATTAATTTGCAGAAGGCTTTTGCCAAGGAAAGTTCTGTAAGGAGCTACTGATGTGAAGAATGCGTCAATTCATAGTTGCACTGTGAAAAAGTGCAACTATGCGCCTTCTTGGAACCGTTTCCTTTTTTTCGTCTGAAACCGTATCGTGCTCGGTTTGAAAAAAAAAGTATAATCATTATTTTTTCTGCTTCCGTTTCCGGTGACTCACATCTATAAATCCGGCTCGCAAGCCCACCCGCTGCGCACTGTCTACAACTTCGCAACTGCTGAGGTCAGCTGGATAAGAGTTCAAGGACAGTCCTGGCAATATGTGCGCGCACCTGTGTTTGCAGAAGGGCTTTAACTCAGTACACATGTCAGTAAGCCCACGCACGCTGAAGTGTATAACTGCGTAGCGAACGCAAGGGAGAACGGAACTCGTGGCCCGCCCGCTGAAGATGTTCAGTGCATCAAATGCCCACTGCCAATTCGATCTTAGAGAAACGCAAAATACTTGAAAAAAAAAGAAATAGGAACCGTACACTTATAATTCTTTCTAACAATTAAGCCTTCGTTTGAAGAACGTAGACAAATAAATAGTCCTCATCAAAACTCAAACCGAAACACCGAAAAGAAGCAACGACAGAAAAGTATGCAAGACAAAAGCTTTACGATAAAAAAACAGCAAACGTATGATACATGTACCAACGAAGAAGAGTACAAAGAAAATAAATCAAAAAGAAATTCCACGTGCTGGGCGGATATGCAAGCTAGTCGGCACATTGTGCTGTAGATGGTCGACTTAAACAAGGATTTTCCTGCTTCGATAAGTAAAAGGTCTGAATTATTTCATGCGCCCGTTATTTCACTATTACCTCACAAAACAAACACAACGAAAGTGAAATTTCTTCTAAACAGATTAACACAGCGTAACGGAAGGAGGGCAAGAAAGAAGAAACAGCCGTGTTAATCTGTTTCGTAGAAAGTATGAACCAACCTGCACTCACCACAATCCTCTTAGAAAGAAATTTCTTCCTCTTTGGTTTTCCTTTTTGTTCGCTTTCTTAATAAACGAACGCTACCTTCGCTTAGCTTGCTGTTCTTCTCGTATTACCTTTTCACTAGTGTCCTCTTGTGTTGTTTATTTTGCCTTTTTCGAGTGTGTTTTATGAAATGAGTATGCATGCCTGTGTTCTTGAAGTAAAGTTTGGCATAAAAAAAGTACTATTGTTCTGTCGTCCGATTTCTTGTCTTGTCCAATTCACTCAGCCTTCCACAGTACTGTGAATGTCAAGACGGTGGCCTTCATGACAGGCTCGCATCGGGGTTCCAAAGTGCCTCATTGAAACAGCTTTCTGGCAATGGTATGACAAGTGAGTCAGTGTCGTGTTGCAAGGTGACCACAACTTACTTAAAGGTTTCGATGAAAGCGAGGAAAGAAAATTTCCTCTTTGGAGAATTGTTTTCAGTCTGGCTACAAAATTTCCTTGTATAACCTTTGTAAGGGATACACAGCTCAGGGTGCTCGATTGTACTCCGCGTAGTAGGGTTAGCATCCCTAAAACTCATAAGGCCGCGAGTGTTGAGACAGAAAGCAACCACACGCGGGACATTTAAGGCGCCGACAACGCAAAACAAGCCACACAGCTTGGTCCAGGAGCAATCCCGCTGGTCGTCACACTTGTGACAAGGCATTCGCACTTCTAGCACCAATACTGGCGTAATCGACCATCTTGGTGGTAAGCTTTGTTGATAGCGCCAAGCTGGCAAATGTTTCGCACGGAGGGAAGGAAAACAGGTCGAGGAACTTATATTTATTATTTTAGGTCGCATATTCAAAGACATACCAAGCTTCAATTTCACTTGGACTGCTCCATTCTTTATGCGCTTACTGCACATCTCGGTGCTTTACGGTAGGCACTTTTCGTCATGCTCATCATAAATTAGGAACAAAAGAAAACTCACAGTAGAACACAGCATAATGCGCTACCATCTTTCATTCAAAGCAGCTAGCTACAAAGTAGGGAACGAATATAAAAAGTCTCTTCGTGAAGACAAAGCGAACGCTGTGAAAGTTCAAGAAGTGATATATAGCACTCGGCCAGCCAAAAACTATAACCTGCGATGGCTGATTTCCCAACGCCCCGCTCTCGCCCAGCCAACAAAAAAAAAAAGAAAGGAAAGTAGGAACAGAACAGGAGATGCGGGGTTCAGGTGCGATGGAAGCTGCCCGGTGGTCCATCCTCACTGTCATCCGAAACAGTGCGCCTTTTAAAGCGCCCTCTTCAGGCAGCTCAATATGAGACAAGGAATGCGCCTCTCTGGCGGAATATCCTTTTTTCAGGGCCCATTCCTGGCAGCTACAGCGCTTCATGCAGCGTTGCGACCCCGGCGGTTGCGATAGAATACAAACGATGAACGTCTTCAACGGGCAAGCGTACTTGCGACCTCAAGGCGGCCTCGCGGGGGGTTTAAAAATTCCTTTAAAACGGAACACGGTTAGATTAGACGAGCCTTAGAATCAGAGTGGATGGCGCGAGGAGGGTAGCACTACTGCGTTCTAGCTTTTCTAGAGGCCACGGACCCGCATGGACTTGCACGTAACATTGCTGAAATATTATCGAGCCCGGCAGGTGTGGGCGATGTTGCGCTGCACTCTATCGTAATAAATGGGCGTGCATAGCAGTAACTAGAAAACAAAACAGAAATGATTTCGTCATAAAGCATAGCAGACCTTGTGGTTATGTGGAGACGCCTTAACTCTCTTCCTTTTTATTTCCATCCGTTCGTTTATAACCCTCTCCTGTCCCTTTTTTATGCCGTGTGTCGTACTGAACGAAAAGAAAGTACTTACGTAAGGTTTGCTTGAAAGATCTTAAAAATATCGTCCGCTCGGAGCTGTGCACCAGTATTGAACCTGTGACATAAAGTTGCTAGGCTTACGAAAGCCTTGCTCTTAGGGTTTTTGGTCTGTACAAACAAATTACAAACGGAAGCTAAGGCTCTTAAGCACAATACTGACATTGCCAGGAAGATAAAAGCACTTATGCCTTAGGGTGCTTGCTTTTTACTGACAATGGCATTTTACATTCAGTAATGGAATGCATGTGAAGCTATTTCCCGCTATCGAATACGGACACGAAATAGCTCATGGTACTGTGGTAGAACGTGTAACCTCCAGAAATTTCTTGGATACCAATGGTAGAAAGACATCAAGCCGATTGACTATGGGATGTTTTGACACATTTTAAACAATAAGTAACGCTCTTCATGTTAAGGTTGACTGCGGGATTACTACCCTGAACATTCATGAGCAATATAGATGTTTAAACCATTCTTTTCTTCTTGTCGTGTTGTTCTGTTACATATCCCGCTTATTGAGCCCATGAAGATGCCAGACTGCTCTTTGAAAACATCTAAACGAAGGCTATAAAGGACGAAATTGGAAAAGACGGCAACAGCAAAGAAAAGGAGGAAAAAAACTTAATGGAGGCGGCCCAGAAAAAACAAAACTTAACATTTATTACTTTCCAGAATTTCACCGGTTGTTCCTCGAGCAGCTTCGGACTTACTAGCTAGCTAGCTCATTTTACATAACTGCGCGGTGTTTTTTTTTTACTACAGCGCTCTTTTCATGTGATCATTTTCTCCTGCGCTGTTACAATATTACACTAACGTCGGACCATTAGACTTTGCAGGCGGAAGCAGCGCGCTGCGCACGCTAAGCACGCTAAGCACGCAATCTCCGCGCTTCCTGCGTCCAAATCCGGTGCGCCCCGAAGTGGCCCGAGTGGTCCGGTTTAAAGAACTCTCCGTTTATAAAGAAGAAGTGCAGTGAAGTACAAGCATTCCCCACCTCCCTTACAAGCACCCCAGGAAATGGACGTCAGTTACAGCGGCTCTTATCGCGAAGCGAAGACAGAGGAGCATGAAAGGAAGAGGGTGAGGAAGGAGAGAGGGATGGCATCCCATTTGGTCGGGCTGGTGGCCACCACGAGGCTTGGAACTCATTAGCATGTAGCGCGAGCCCAAGCGCACGGACTCACCGGCGGGGACGATGGTGAAATTGCACGGCCTCTGCTGCTTGCCGATCTCGTTAGCGCCCCAGCAGAGCAGGAAGCCGAAGTCGTCTTCGTTGAGGGGCGAGTAGACGGCCGTGCTTCGCGTCAGCGCGTGGCTGTAGCTGGCCAAGTCAATCCGCTTGCCGCTCGACGAGCTGTTGAAGCGCCAGTAGAAGGTGACGTCCGCCGGGTCCGCCTCTAGCTCGCAGCGTACAGACACGGACTCGTGGCGAGAAACGCCGTAGATGTGCTTCTGGTCCGGCTTACACACAGGGGCATCTGCGAGGGCGGGACAAGCGGTGGTTACGTCAGTAGAGTCGCACGTTTTGCTTTGTGGCATTTGATACTTGCAATTGCGGAGAGAACTCTGTGGCATCGCAAGAACAACACTATCAATCGAGAACAATCATGTGCTAGATGAAGAGAGGACCTGTAAGGCGTATATTAGTTTTAACGTGCAAAAACTAGTCAGAATCGGCCACAAAAAGCGGGAGCTGGCATGTTAGACCATTCCTTGAGAGAATAAAGAATCGGGACGAGCCTCCCCGAAACACCCGTCGCAAACGCTGCCTTCATTTTGTTTTTGACTGTAAGGTTACGTATCCTACGCGTGAAGCCCATGAGCAACACACGGGAAAGCTGCGTGGACAAAACTCCAAGTTCTTAGCCCGTCATGCGGAGATGTGGTGCGCCTTTTTTGTCCTTTTTATTGTTGTGTGGTCCTCCTTTCGCACATACAAGAAAAGGCCCATGGCAGGCCAACGGTAGCACTGGTACACCGCACTAATACGAATAATGCAGCGTGCGGCAGACACTGCACACTACGGCGTTTTTATCCCCGGCACTGGCGAACGAGTAGTGGCGCTGAGGCCACCAGCATTTGACCGCGTCGCCAATTTTGTTTGTTTCGTCTGCAAACAGAATTGGTAAGTGGCGTTTCGCGCTTTCTCTGGTGCGTAAAGAAAACGAAATATTTGTTCATGGTTACGCGACCAGTGCGGTGGCAGTGATCTCGTTGGATAAAAAAAATCGCGCGCTCGCGAGAAGGCGAGTCGAATGCCGCTGTAGTATCGCTGGCGCTGCGATCGAAAACTCATGAGAGTGGGCTGCCGATAGTGGCGACGTCGCTTGGGCGAGGCTAGAAACATCACCTGCTTCAGTGCTCATTCTAGTGCACTGTAGCACTGGGTTTTCAGTGATGTACCTTACCTAATTTTAACGCGACGTAAGTCTGGAATGAGCCAGGAGTTGAAAGAAACAGAAGCTTTTACAGAGTGAAGCGCAAGGAGGAGCCTTTAAGGTACACTTCGCCTTTGACCTTGAGTGATCAAGTATTTAATGTGCTCGATCACAACTATCATGTGATACACACATAAACGCTGGCATTTTTAAACGATAACGCCAACAGGGACACAAACAAACAATGGCGCGTGCATTAGTGTGGGTGGTAGCTTTAGTGAGGGAGGACATAGTGTCACTAGAAAAAAAAAAGCCATGGGCAGCGCATGCGCTAAATCTCGCGAACCTAAGCGGAAAGGGGAACTTCAGCTCCGATTGCTGCAGTAAAATCTTAGTGCGCACTCTGAAATTTTCAGGGCACAGTCGATAACTGCTGCACCACATATTGAATGAGCTGCTGATTGTCTTGTCGTGAGTGCATTCGGCTATACTCCTTTAGGACAGGGGCCTCAAAGAAACATTCAGGAAACATTTTTTTTTATTTCACGTCATTTCATTACAACTATTTCTACAGACAAAGAGCGCCCTTAAGACTTCTCTTATGACCTGCGGTCAAGTCAACTTGTATCCGAAAAAGTAATTTTTCAGCGACCAATAAACTGGACAAATAGTAGACTTTGTTTCACTTTGGCTGCAGAGGCGAAATATCGCGTGGTTGGACTCCCATGCTTTGAGCAGTAGCTATTGAAATCTAGACATCTAGCTTTCATTGGTTATTACAGATATATAATCGGCGAAATAATCAATTTTTAATCATTCTGGCACTGCCCGAGAACGCGGTGGCATTACAACTCTTCAATACTGGTTATGTAAGGATAGTAGTGGCCTTATTTTCGGAGTACGTCTGCTTACTATCAGAAAATTTTATAGCTTCCAATAACGCAATTAATTTCTTGGCGAGTTTAAGGACACCAGCGAAAAGGCGCGCCATAAAAAGAAAACGTTTGAAAAGAAACAATGAAATACGAAGACCCCGCAAGATGGGCGTATAAAGGCATAAAAACAAGATAAGCGCATTTACTTTGAGCGCGGCGCCGACAGCGTTCAGCTGGTTTACTATCCGCTGGTTGCAGACTGGGCGTATGCCGCACGTAAAGTGGCCCAAGAAGGCAGTTAGCAGTGACAACGACTTCGAGTGCGCTTTTATCGTGCCGTGTTACAAGTCCAGGGACGAAGATTTTGTTCTTCCCAGAGAGGCGCCGCCCGGCCGCTCGCTCAGCTCTGGGTTTTATTTGATGGCTCCTAAAACCGCTGGTCCCCTGGCCGCCGACGGTTAAGTTCGAGCTTTCGCATACTGGGCGACGAGTAGTGAACTTACGGCACTCGCATTTCCGCGAGGGTTCTGCCGTACGCACCAGCGCACACTCCGCAATGGCATTCGGAAAAGAAGCTGTCCGCTCCTAATGATGGCCACTTTTTTATACCTATCGCAGTTAATGGCTTGAAGTAACGGTCCCCGTTCGTGAGTGAAAAAATACCTGATAGCAAAAGTCCGAGCCCATCGACTACGTGCAGTGATTTACTCACAAAAGCGTGAGTAACAAAACAATGCCCATATTTGCACTAAATGCATGTATTTACAACGTTTTTTGCACTGCGAGCTCAAATTCGCAACCTGGGCCATAGAGTCGCAATGTGTGGTATGAAATGTGGCGCTAAAATTTCCCGATGCTGCACAAGAGCTATGAGGGACATTGTAGCGGAGGGCTTAAGAATAATTTCGACCACCATAACGTTCTCTAATGTTCGATGACTGACAGAACATGGCCTTCTTGGCATCTAGCCTTGACCTCACTGCGGCCGCGGCGCAGGTATTAGATACCGCGACCTTCGGATCTGTGCTACCACGGCTCGTCGCAAGAGAGTTGCGAATGTGGAGAAACGGAAACGCTGCATGTTACCGCACTTCTGCGTACGCCGTTTACCATCGACACCAATGCATTTATTATATGTTTACTTACACGAACTGCAGTCCTTTCGATGCAGCCGGACAAACTCCTCCTCATTCTGTTTTATTTACTTTTTTGTTTTATAGCTGCGCAGGGCCCATACTAACTTCTCCCTATCGTTCTAATTTTAGTATATGTACTTTGGAAAGCTGTGTGTACACGCCGCGGTGGCTCAGTGGTTAGGGCGCTCGGCGACTGGTCCGGAGTAGACGGGTTCGAACCCGACCGCCGCGGCAGCGTTTCGATGGATGCGAAACGCAAAGGTGCCCGTGCGCTGTGCGATGTCAGCGCACGTTAAAGATCCCCCGGTGGTCGAAATTGTTCCGGAGCTTTCCACTACGGCACCGCTTTCTTCTTTCACTCCCTCCTTTATCTCTTCCCTTACGGCGCGATTCAGGTGTCCGCTGGCATGTGAGGCAGATACTGCGCCATTTCCTTTCCCAAAAGACCAATTTTCATTTTATATAGCTGCAGTAACTAAGCGCATTTGAGGGGCCAAGCAGAAGATAATGATGGTTATATTTCATGAACAAGGTAAAGAACGCTGAGGTACACAATGTACTCAATTGAATGAAATACATTCAATTTGTTTTTTATTATTATTAAGTTGCTTATATAGACAGAAAAAAGAAGCAGCGATGCTGAGCTGCAAGGAAGTGGCAGGCTAAGACATGCTTGCACACGCTAAATGTAAGCATGCAAGTTTAAAGAGAAGGTTGATCTAGTCTCAATTATCGGTGGACACCCAATCGTGCCTTGGGAAAGGGTGGACGGAGGGAGTGAAAGAGGCAAGAGACAGAGAAGTGCTGTAGTGGAGGGCTGCGGATACTTTGGGCACCTGGATATCTTTACCGTGAACTGCCGCCGCGGCGCAACCGGCGCATTTTGCGTTTCGCCTCCGTTCACACGCAACTCTCGGCAGTTGACCATTTCGCTGAATTATGGTCTAAGCCGATACAGAAATATTAGGGCACGTGGCACAAGTCCGAGCTCTGTACAGTAGCACCACTATCTCGCAATCTCCCGCTTGACTTATATCTTACAGTTTTAGTGTATCGTGCTAACTACAGCTTGTGATGGAAAGCGTAAAATTTAGACAAGAGAAGGGCAGTGAGCAAACCGTTGGCTGTTCTCGAGAGTATAGATTCCAACATTGTGATGTTTGCGTGTCTGCTATAATAATAATTAATAATATTATTATGGCAGTCACGCAAGCAAGTCCACTGCCACGGGGTGGGCTCGTCACCTCCGGCTGACGCTGTCGTGATAATTCTTTCTTATATTTATTCAGCGGTAGGGTCCTCTGATATCTCTTGAGCGACTTTTTTACAGTCTTCTAATAGCGCAGACTTTAGTCTTCGCATGGTTTTATGTTGTGATTTGTCTTTTGATATTACGCATGTCGAATGCGTTCATTACACCAAACCATCATGACACGTGCCGTATTATTTTGTTAAATTTATTCTCCCTGCTTCGTTTCACATTAACCAACTATCTGCATACCTTGAGCAGCCAAATTAAAGCACTTAAAAGATACGTCGGGTCAATGACAGGAATTTCTGCCACAAATTTATAGGAAGACAATGCTTGAGTATTCCGTTCACTTGCGATGACGCCTATGCGCGTTCATGTTGGAAATATCCCGCAGGTCAACTTCCGCGAAGTGCCGTTCTTGCCAGAATTGCACCATCATAAAAGTACTCCATGGCTGTCACTGAAGCTGTATTTGCATCGCATGCCAGCTGAAGAATACGCGCACACAACAGAAGTGTCTCATTCCAAAGTATTGCATGTTCATTTTTTTTTGTACTTGAAGAAAGAATGGTTTTATGGGTTTGTGGGTGTTTAACGTCCCGGAGCTACCAAGGCTCTGAGGGACGCCATAGTGGAGGACTGCAGATAATTTCGACCATCCGGGGCTCTTTAACGTGCATCCGCATCGCAGAGTACACGGGCCTCTAGAATTTCGCTTAAATCGAAATTCGATCGCCGTGGCCGGGATCGAACCCGCTTCTTTCGGGTCAGCAGGCGGGCGCCACAACCACTGAGCCACGGGGCTTGAAGACAGAAAGAAGAAAAACGGTAGGTGGATATTCAATACTCTCGGCATATAGTTATGTTGCGTAGATCAGACGCATGTCCTAGTTAACTGTACAAGCCCACAAGTTAGAGAAGGCTACAGAAAGAAAGATAATAACATTGCCTGCCCGCATCGGCAGCACGTACGCAGTAGGCAACTATCGAACCGCATGCAGTGCATGCGTATTGTGGGCTGCTGCAACCAATCAAACCAACGCGCGTCTATATCACGCATGCATTACTTTTGCATGCGGAGAGTTCTAGTTGTTTGTACCCCAGGCAACGCAAAAACCGCTCCACGGGTTTTGCTAAAAGGGAATTCGCTCGGAAGATGACCGCCGTATTTAATTTGTTTTCCTTCTTGTTTTCTCCCTGGTAATATTGCACTTGTAAGTCAACCGTCAGTGAATAAGTGCCTCTCGGGGACCATTCATTGAGCGAAGTCCGGGGTAGGGGGCCCTTCGCATATTGGGACATTGCACCACTGTCTGCTCAGTTACGACCTCATTTGTGTAACAGTGTAACTGTACATGCCCCACTTTCATGAACGGCAGCAACTGGCGTCATCTGTTGGCCGCAAGTAGCGAGCAACGCCTAACTTGATGGGATATTCTTAAATTGTAATCGGGAGAGGACTACATTCTTGACTGATTCTGCGCTAACGTGGTGATTATCATGGCCAACTATTCCTCTGGAAAACTGTAAAGTGCTTGCTCAGCTCACAAGAAGTATTTCTCACGGCAAGAGAAAATCAACGTGGTGCACCAAAAATTCAGAATTCTTGCGATGCTTCTGAGTGTTCAGCGCATTCGGCACGATGTGGCAGCCTCGGAAACTAGAAGCCTCAGTCCAGACCTCGAGGGGCTTGAAAGGTTCAGCGGTTTAAACGTTGTCGAGCGTGCTCCCAAAGAAAAACGCTAAACCGGACAAAAACACACCTTGCACGCTGTACAGAATACCGCCCCTGTGTAAGCTATTGTTCTTGGCTGTTTCGGCCAGCTAGTATTGCCCATCTTGCCGGGTGGTTCAAAGGAGAATGGTCACTTAACGACGCGTTATCACTGAAACGAGTAAAAACCGCAAGGCACGGAGTTAGTTTTACACCGCCACCTGAATTTTCTGCGCACATCGCTGTACCAGTTGCGTCAAAAATGATAACAGCATTTGGGCGCAATCTACCGGCTGTGCACGGTTTCCGAGGTATTGAGAATAGACCGGCGTAGTATGTTGTAATCTACATTAGCACTAAAAAGCTTATATAGAGGTGCAGTGTACCTCCTCAATTCAATTAAGCCGCGAGTCATAGCATTTCAGTATTAGTCCCAAGTCTTCGTCAGTTCCGAAGCCATTAGTACTGGAATGAATTAGCAGACGAGGAGTACGCCGGAAAAGCAAAGGCAGAAACGCAGTCAGTTCTGAAAGTTATCTACACCTAAGCCTTTACTCCTTAAAAGGGTCGCTGTGCATTGCTCTGCTGAACTGGTGAGCCTTTTCGTATGAATGAGCGAAGATAACTTTGGAGCAGCATATGAGCACTGTTGTCCTTCAAGCTCAAGTTGACTTTCGGCTGTTTTTTGGCTCCTTTTTTTGTGAAGGCTAAGAAGTTTGTGCAGTTGCCTACGTTCAGTAAGGCGATGCCGGTGACTACAGACGGTGAGCTACGCTCCACAACAACCAAGTCAAGCGCTGTTGTACCCGATATAAAAAATTGCTCCATGGATGAACGGAAGTTGAACTGTGAGATAACATAACTGGAAATGCCTCTAAGACCGCGAAGCCTGGTTAACCGTTTGCAAACATTTGTCGCCGTCAGTGACTCACACTTGATGCGCAGCATGAACACGTTGCTGGTGCCGTGGCCCTCCCTGTTCATGGCGATGCATTTGTAGCGGCCCCGCCGCAGACGGTGCACCTTTTGCAGCACCAGCGACTGGCTGCTCACGATGACACCGGCACTGGTGTTGGTGGTGACCTCGGTGCCCTCGAAGAGCCACGTCACCTCGCTGGCTGGCGGGTTGGAGTCCACCTCGCAGTCTAGGTACACGTCGCGGCCCTCTCGAATGTCGTCCTCCCGGAGGTTCTGGCCCAGTCGGAGCGAAACCAGGGGTTTGTCTGCGGGTCATAAAGGAATAAGAGGAGACAAGTTTAAGGATTATAGGGGTACCGCGCTCTATAATTTTC